>CM045771.1:7274396-7462023 GCA_025200525.1 Camellia lanceoleosa
TTGGCAAAAGTTAGAGCCTAAAATGCTGAAGGTTAAATACCCGAAAGTGTACCTTAACCGAACTACGTAAGGCTTGATTCCCATGTTTGGGATACTTAGGCAACTTTATGTCAAGTCCATTTCAACGCTTCCATAGCGTCTCAGTCCATGTCGTGGTTTTGACCACTTTTGCCTTTTCCGAATCCAATGTCTCGATTACAGAAACCTGAAATTACGTGACCAACTAACTCTTGAAGTCCAACCACCAACACCTTCCAGGTGACTGTGTCCATATTGATTTCAAACCGCCTCCTCCGCGTCTGAGGGTCCGATCACATCAACGAAGGTCGGCTTACAACATGCCGCGCATCATTTAAACAAGGCAACTTTCCGCTATGTATTGCCATAAGTTGCCCGAAGTTATCGCTTCAAAAGCAGGGCAACTTTCCGTTGCCTTACCCCTTTGCCGTGGGCAATTTCCTATTGCCTCCGATCCGAGGTCGCATCTCGAGGGTAAGTTTCACGCCCGTTGAGCGTTGTTTGTTTGCAAAAATAGTTTTTGAAAATTTTCACTGAGGTTGACTTATCTTCTCGAAAACTGTTTTATTTTCGAAATTGGACCATGTTTGGACCCAAAAAGGAGAATCTTCAAAGGTTCACAAATTTTGACTTGCATGATTTCAAATCAAAATTGAATAAGTGTGCTCATCCAACTCTCATTTTTGATCAAAATCGCGATGAAAATACAACAAAATGGTCAAAATGACGAACTAGGGGCACGATTGAGTCGGGTCCTCTGTCTTTCCCTGCTAATCATGCCAACAGGCGCTCTATCTCGCTAGAAGGAACTACCGTGAGCTAACAAAGGATGGTGTGAACCCGCGACTTCCTATTCGTCTGTCATTCACCCTGGGGAGGGATAAAAAATTAGAGAATAAAGAATAGAGAGGAGTAAGTTGAGAGAAAAGTGAAGAAAAGGGCTTTGAGAGAAAAATGAGCCTGAGGGCCGAGTGATGTGAGTATCACGAATCAGAAAGGGTGGGAGTAATATCCGGAGGAATTGGCTCTCTAAATTTGAGGTCCTTTTGTAAACATGTCTGCGTTGTGTCTTTTGATTTATCGGTCTCAATTTTGGCTTTGAGTCTTTTCCGAGTGTTTCTCTATGCTAGGTCGTCGCCTTTTGTTTCTTGTTTGAGTCTCTGTCGCCGTGTTCGAGGTAGGCTCGACACTCGTTGAAAACCCATCTTCTTCCAAAAGGTAATCGCCAGTGCTCGTAATCGTGCCATTCTCTACATCCGTGAAGCAAGAGAAGGAAAGGGAAAATTTGGGACATCCGAGTGTGTTTCAACCGCAACCATGTCACTTTTGTGGTCCGCTCCGGATTGGGGCTATTTGTTCGTAGTTTGTCAGATGCGTAATGAACCGAATGTCATATGGGCTATATGCAGATCAATCCCCAGCAGATTAGTCCCTAGCAGAGTATGGGCTGTGAACCCAGTTTTGAGCAATGGTTCGTATGTGTTGTTTTGCTGCTTAGTTGGTTGGTTATCTGATTATTACAGTGCAAGTGTTCAATTGTCAGACAACAGATGAATACCATTTACATTCGAGGTGTAATATGATGCAATGCAGTGCAAAGTATGAAAGATGCAGATATGTACAGATATAACATTCTTTTCAAACAAAAGTTTGTTCCATTTCATATAATCTCTTTCGAGTACAATGTTTGAGGAAAACAAAATCTGCCTGCGGCAGTACATAGTACTCTATCTACCAAAAAGAGAAAAGTACAAGAAAAGAAAATAAAAGAAAACAAAGCAGGTCTCAGAATCATCGCCAATGGCCTCGCCGGGGATCCATCTCGCCTCTTCCAAGGTATACAGAGCTGCCATCGGCGTGTCTGCCGGAGCCCGAGCCCAGCCCGGCCTTCTCCTCGAGGCCTCCGCCCGACTCGCCATCCTTGCAATCGAGCCTGTGAGTCGCTCCCCACATGGCCACGCCTCGGTGCGGGGAATATCCCGCCATCCCGTAGAAATGGGAGGTCCAGATGGAGCGCCGCCACCACGGGAGGAATCGAAGGAGGCTGAAAATACAAAAGGCAAATGCATCAAGACATATGAAGCAGCTTATCAAGCAATGCAACGATGCGAGAATCGGTGTATCGCGCGAATACAATGTGTGAATGCCGTGAGCGCTTTATCGCCAAGGTAATGCCGTGAGCAAATATCGGCGTAATGCAAGCAGGCGAATACAAGATGTGCCAAGTGCCGTGAATGTTTATCGATGTTGTGTCGGCATCGATTATGGCGCGTTTGTATATAGTTTGGAACTATGTCGAGAAAACATACCGAAGGTCAGAAGGCTAGGAACTCAAAGGTCCGCCAAAGATCCCCGCCATGGAGGCATTCACCCCAATGACCGGTGTACTCAGAGGAAGCTCAAAAGTATTAGATGCAAGATTTTGTGGAATATCGAATGAATCGAATCGAAATGACAATGCAAGATGCAAGTAAAGTAGTACATACCGAGGCAAGTCAGAATACCACCAACTCATGACCAATGGGAGGAGCAAAGGATCTGTAGGTCTCCCCACTCAGATGTCAAGATGGTAGGAGCGGGCCACCTGCCCCTCGTCCCTCTCAGACTTCTCCGCCATGAGCTCGAGCCTTCAGGACGATCCCGCCTCGCCTCGCTTTAGCCGGGCGCCAGAGGTCTCTCGCTCACTCGGCGACCACCACTCAACAAGCCGCATGATGAAGGTCCTGACGTACTCGAGTAGTTGCCTCGCCTCAAAACCGTCCGCCTCCCACCGATGGTGTAGTTCGCCATCTGCCGGTGAACGCCGGTCCTCATATGCTCGAGGGTGCTCCGAACTATTCGCCAGTAACCTCGAGGTCCGACGCAAGAAGCGCCACTCAGTACCAAGCCTGACAGGGCCTCCAAAGAAAATCCGAACGCGAGGTCTCGATCGCTAAGCAAACCGATCCCGCGACTATCGCCGCGAGGAGCCCATGGTCGCCAGTGATCCAAATTGAAATATGATTATTACCTCGTATTGTAAATACACAATGAAAAGTGAAGCTTAAACGAATCAGAGTAAAACATACCTCGGAGGTGATGGTGTCAAAGTAATGACGAAGAAGCCGAAAGTCTCCGTGGCCGCTGTGCACCTCCCGTCAGAAGCGGGCGTGAAAAGGAACCACCAGAGGAGTTCCATCTCCGATCGCTCTAGCTCGAAAGTAGGCATAGACCCACAACCGCAAGATGATGTCGAACATTTATTTTAAAAGCGTAAGAGTAAAGTAAATAGGCAGGTCGGTATAAAGCAGTATGTATGTGTAGAGTGATACAGGATAAAGCTGATAAGTGTAAAGCGCAGCAGATACGAAGTGTAATGCGATTAAAGCAAAGTACGTGAAAGTACAAGTAATGTAAATGTAAAGCGGAAAAGAAGACGATTCTAAGCTCGCCAAGAACCCCATAACTTCACGCCAAGGGAAACCGAGCTCATATAGCCAGAGAGAGTGGCCAGAGCGCGCCATCCCGCCATAGCATTGAAGATGTCCGGACGTCCACCGGTCGCCGAGTAGGCAGAGAGGCACGGTGTTCGCCTGTCGGCGAATAGTGTGGTCCCCAACAAAACATCAAGAAGCGTGCATATTGCTCCACGGCCGGGTCATCGGAGTGCGTCGATAAGAAGAGGCTGCACCAAACTACACTCGAACAAAGAATAGCGGACAAAGCTCGACGTGCAAGAGGCGGAATCGCGCCAAGTAAGTGGATCTCGAGCGCGGTCCACTTATCCATATCGTGTCGGCGATCGGATCACCTTACCCCGATGCCGTGAGCACCGAGAAGTCGAGGGAGTCATCGTCATGTCTCACGCCGATAGATGGAATGAATCGGTGGTGTCCCACCACCTCCGCCAAGGCAAAAAGAGGCTCGCAGCGGTGAGTCGGGTCGAGACCCTTCGCAGAAGGAACCGGCCCGCCTCATCCACGATGTATCGGACCGCCGGAAGCTCTAAATACCAATTCGAGTCAAACATTCCCATACCCATGATGGTATGGGAATCTCCTCACATAAACAAATGGTTGCAAAGCAATATGAAATGCATAGTTCCGAGGAAATATGTTAAAGTCGATACAAATCTAGCATGCGGCACGCTTGGATTCAAACAGAACCTGGTGCTTCGGTGCAAGAAATTACAGCATGTGAGATGTCAAGATGTTTTTGAGTGGTGCAAACATAAAACATGTGCACGTGTGTCGTTTTTGATGCAAGCAAATGTCGTGTTCAGTAATCGCGGACTACGGCCCGTGATGTGTCAAGATGTTTGTGAGGGTCAGATACGATATAGTACATGTGTGTACATTTTTCGATTCAAGCAAATATCGGGTTATAGTGTGCCAATAGGTGAGCTACACCGTATGATGCGACAGCGTGCTTTGTGTGGTTCAATTTAAATACAGCATACAATATGTTTTCAGATTCAAATAAGTACCGGGTATTGGTGAATTTGTAGTGAAATACGGTGTGCCGTGTTTGGGTGATCGAGGCTAGTGCAGTGTGTGTGCATGTGTGTCGGTCCTAAGCAGATATCACCAGAAGTTCTACAATCAACTACAAGATGTTGTATCGTAGCTACAATTAAGGGTTGTAATCACTATGGCATTGATGATTACGATTCTACATTGCAAAGTAAAGCAGAGCGTATGGTTACCTCGAGCGCCGAACGAAGGTGAGAGGTCGGCTCACGCAGCAGCTCGTCCAGAGCCTGTCAAAACCGCGAAGTGGCGGAGTCCATCCGGCGGAAGTACGTGAATGGTCGGCGTAGGTCGCCGTCGAATGGTCGCCGCCACGAGGAGCTCAACCCTGGGATCCATCTCGTGATCCGGGGGAGTCCCGACATGTGGAACGTCGTCAGCCATAGTAGTGGTAGTGAAAAATGACCGGAAGATGAAAACCGGGTCGGAATACGAAAAGTCAACCGAGAAGGTCAACCCCGAGAGGGCCGGAAATGGCTGGGAAGGTCGGAAGATGAAAAGACACGGAAATGTAGAGAAAATCGAGGGGAACAAGTCCCGAAAAAGCGAAAATAGCAAAAGAAATCCCGAAACGAGATTTCAATCGGGTGGAAGTGTGCGAAACGCGAAGGTATTCGCGAATCGAACGACGAAATCGAGCCTAAAACTCAAAGAAATGAGCGAAAGAGGAGGAAAAGAGACTCTAGAGAGAGAGAGGGTTGGATTTCGGCGGCAAGGAAATAAGAAAATAGGGTTGGGGAACCCTATTTTATAAAACCCAAGGTGAAATGTCGATCCGATCTGCCCCGATCAACAAGAACTTTTGGCGGTCGGCATTGTTTTAGGCTTGGCCGGCACAATGTTGTGCCGATGAATGGTTTCTGCGGTGTGGCGGTAAGGACCACACCACACAGCGGGAGGTGTTCCCAAGGTCTTGTTTAGGTAAAGTAAAGGGTTTTGGGTCTTCATAGCTCAAGAAAGTGCAAGAAAGTGCATCCCCGATGCTCAACTGGCCTCCGTTTCGACTTCGGACTGTGTCTACTGTGAGTGGCACTCAAATTCAAGCAGAGATTGTATCCTTTTGTATCCTTTGGTCTTTTACAAAATTCAAAAGTTGCCCCGTGTGCATTACACGCATCCACCCTTTTGTCTGGTGCGTCGCGTCATGCCGCCTTTGCACGCCCCTTGTGACTTGCAATCGCCTTTGCATTTTTTCGTGGCATGCGTGTCACACTTGCATCAATTTCCATCAAATGAGGTATGTGTGCCTCATTTTGCATTTCATTGCATCTCGAGGTACGTATGCCTCGTTTTGCATTTCATTTTCCATCAAATGAGGTATGTGTGCCTCATTTTGCATTTCATTGCATCTCGAGGTACGTGTGCCTCGTTTTGCATTTCATTTTCCATCAAATGAGGTATGTGCCTCATTTTGCATTTCATTGCATCTCGAGGCACGATGCCTCGCTTTTGCATTTCATTTTCTATCAAATGAGGTATGTGTGCCTCATTTTGCATTTCATTGCATCTCGAGGTACGTGTGCCTCATTTTGCATTTCATTTTCCATCAAATGAGGTATGTGTGCCTCATTTTGCATTTCATTGCATCTCGAGGTACGTGTGCCTCGTCTTGCATTTCATTTTCCATCAAATGAGGTATGTGTGCCTCATTTTGCATTTCATTGCATCTCGAGGTACGTGTGCCTCGTTTTGCATCTCATTTTGATCCACGTGAGGTGTACTACCTCACGTGCCTCATTTTGCATCTCATTTTGATCCACGTGAGGTGTACTACCTCACGTGCCTCATTTTGCATTTCATCTTGATCCACGTGAGGTGTACTACCTCATGTGCTTCATTTGCATTTCGTCTTGATCCACGTGAGGTGTGCTACCTCACGTGCTTCATTCTGCATGTTCATGTTCATTTTGCATTCCATTTTCCATTCAATGAGGGATGCGTGCCTCATTTCGCATTTCATTGCGTCTCGAGGTACGTGTGCCTCGTTTTGCATTCCACTTCTCATTCATATCGGTATACGCGTCCCATGCGCGTTACCTCATCATTTTCCATCCCGGTCTGGCGAGACCTTAAACACGTATGGTCTGACGAGACCTTAAACACGTACGGTCTAGGAGACCTTAAATCCTTGGAGGGTGCGAAACCTTCGCCATGTGCACGCACGGTCTAGGAGACCTTAAATCCTCGGGAGGTGCAAGACCTTCGGTGCATTAAGGTGTGCACCTCATTGCATTCGGCATGCATCGTATCGCACTGTTTTGTGCACTCGCGTTGTCTAACGCATCGCGCTATTTTGGCGATCGTGCCGCTTTGCGGACCCTCATTGCACTTCCTTTTCCATCTTTTGAGGCACGCTGCACCTCATTGCACGACGCTTTATTTGCCCCATTTGCATCGCGCGTTACTCGCTTGCATCGCATACACTTAAAGTATTGTGTAACAATGCCCCACCCGATTCAAGCGAGACCTTAAACACGCACGGTCCAGAGACCTTAAATCCTTCAAGGTGCAAAACCTTGGCGTCGCGATTGTCATGTATCATCATCTCAATTCATGCAACGCCCACCTTGGGTCTGGCAAGACCTTAAACACGCACGGTCTAGGAGACCTTAAATCCTTGGAGGGTGCGAAACCTTCACTACATTCACATTCCGGTCTAGGAGACCTTAAATCCTCTGAAGGTGCAATTCCTTCAGTGTTTGTCGTGCCCAAACGACTTCCGGTGGTCTGGTAAAGCCACCTGTCTGTGTTTGCGGTGAGTTCCTAGGAGACCAATGGGGACAGTGAAGACTAGAGTTTGAACGGCTTATGCCTAGAACGCAAAGGTTCGGGATTTCCGAGACTAAAGTCTGGTTTAAATACCCAAGGGGTGTACCCTCGGCTTGAACTCTGTATGGAAGCCCCATAGGTTGAGGTGGCGTGTTTACGCCTCAATTCTGGATACTGAACCAACCTAGTATATCGCCCCGTTGGGAGAATAGGGAAAACTGCAATCGCAGCCATTGCATTATATTGCATTTGTCATGCATCATTTGTAAATATTGCATATGGCATTTCAAAAAATTCAAAACACAAAAACATGCATATGTCATGCATCATCCTTGTAGTATGGTACATACGTCATGCATTTTCAGAATATCCATTTCTATTGCATCATAGTTGCATGCATCCATGATCATCTTCCATTTATGGCTTGCGCCTTTCCTTGTTAAGCTTGGGGTATGTGCCTATACTTTTCACGTCAAAGCATAGTTCTGCTGGTATCGCGCCTACTCCACCGGGTATGTTGGTTTGAGGTCATGCACCCTTTTCTGTTAGACATGGTTCAGATGCGTGCATGCCTTTCCTAGGCGAGATACGGTTTGGCCATGTGCCATATCCATTGTATCTATTCCATTGCATGCATTCTCGCATCATCTTCCATTTATGGCTTGCGCCTTTCCTTGTTAAGTTTGGTCTGGTATGTGCCTATACTTTTCACGTTGAAGCATAGTTCTGTGCGTGTATCGCACGTACTCCACGCTGGTATGTTGGTTTGAGGTTGCGGCACCCTTTTCTGTCTTAGACATGGCTTGTATGTGTGCATGCCTTTCCTAGGCCACATACGGTTTGCCCGCCAAGGCCATGTCCATTGTATATATTACATTGTAGTATAATCGTTGCATCCAAAGATTAGGATCATTATTCTCTCCCAATGGTCGCTTCCATTTATGTCATTCCACCCAATACTTGTTCTTGTGTCCGTATGGCACTCATAGATAGATCGACATCGCTCTATGGGAGACGGACTTGTTACTTCCATCAATCTATTTGACATTTGTGTGGTTTCGAACCGCTCATGATTGAATCATGATTCAATTGCTTTGCATGTAGTTTGCATAGTTTCGATTGCATTGCATTATCATTTGCATTATTCATACATCATTTTGTATATATTGCATTTCATTTTGCATTTCGATTTCCATGCATATGGCTAACAATATTGTACCGTTAAGTTTACTTTCTTTGCAGCACGATATTGTATGTACTTTCATTTGAGGTCGGGCGAATCGGACGAGCCGCATGTATTGTATCCTCCGTGAGACGCTTTTGAGAATTGCATAATTCTCTTACATCCTTTCGCATTGTAGTGTAGATTGGCGTATGCTAGCTTATAACCTGCATGTGTGCTTCATTACTGACTTTCTTTGCATGATCATAAGTTATGCTTGGCTTGCATCGTCTTGCATTTTGCCCCGCTTCGGCGATACCTTGTTTATCTTAGATGTTTGTCCAAGTCTTCGGCCTTGTCAAAATGGGTCGTCTCTAGACTTTGACATTCACCCGCATTGTTATGACTTTCGAAGTTCTGTCAAAGAGGGCAACAGAGACACCCCATTTTGACCGTCCTCAAGACTTGGACGCCACCGCTTGAACACTCGGTGATTATCCATGTTTGTGTTTGTTTGGAGTTCCCGAGTTCTCGGCCACGCACCTTGCCTCAGACCTCCGAACTTGATCAAGCTTTTGTGTCTGGGTTTTGCACCAAACACTTGTGCTTTGCCTTGGAGGCAGGGAATGCTTTGTGAGGCATCCCACATACCACCATGTGGCTAGAGGCCACCGGGTCGGGTGTTGCCATCGGCACTATATTGTGCCGGTCGGCACTTTTTGGCAAAATTACCATTTTGCCACGACCACTTCTGCTTGTTTTTCGAGATATTTTCGCATAGTGTATGTTTTGTTTCCTCCATACACGTGTATGGAGGGATGAGCCCTTAGACTTGCTTAACTTGTAAATTTTGTGCCTATACAAGAGAAGGCTCTTCTCTTGGCTCAAGGGTTAGAATTTTTGGAGGGTTAGACATTTTAAGAGAGGGAGAAGCTCTGGTTTTAGGTTGGATTTTGTGTATCTATCCTATCTCTCTCTTTCTCTCTTGTTTTGGACACTAGGTGTTTGTGCCTTACTATTGCACATCAACACCTAGTGTTTCACCTTCCTCTTGGAACTGAGGTGCTAAGGGCTTGTCCTTGAGATTTTTGACTGGTTTGGAGCTCAAGGAACCAACAACTCCAACCTTTGTGAAGAAGATCATCAAGGGTAAGAAACTTGCTTTATTTCCCCCATTTTTGCATTCCATTTTTGCCTAGTTTAAACAGGTTTTGTGCTTGGTCTATGTCACGCCCCAAACCTGCCCCCTAAAAGTTCGGGCATGACCTTAACAAAAACAGACAGAATAACCTATTTGGTATAACATTTGGGGGCCTGAACGGAAGCATTTTAAATTTTAATTAATAAAGAACAGACGCATCCATTGAGCAACTACCAAAAACCAGGATCAACTTAACATTTAACATAAAGTACCATGCACACAAAATGAGGTTACAAAAACATTTACAAATTAGCCTAGGTCTTAGGCATACAAAACAATAGATACAACGTCCCTGACCAGAATGTGAATACCAAAATTACATATATAAAACCAACTGGTCTAATATGCAAGGGTTTCTTCCAGTGCCTGGTTAAACTTAAGCTGGCAAAAATGCATGAAGCATGCTAGATCGGCTCCCAAGTGGTTCCTCTAATCGACAATTCTACGTAATGAGACAAGCTCAGTGAATAATAGTACGCAGTAACAAAATCACAATGTACAATAGCATATGTACCAAAATCAAATACTGAGATAACAGATTGACCCATTGGTCCAGGTAGCCTTGCGCACGATAGCCTTTGCTCGGTAGCCTTTACGATGATAGCCTTTCGCTCGGTAGCCTTTCTAAGACAGATAGCCTTTCGGCTCAGGTAGCCTTGCGGCACAACAGATAGCCTTTCGGCACAACAGGTAGCCTTGCGGCACAACAGATAGCCTTTCGGCACAACAGGTAGCCTTGCGGCACAACAGATATACAGATATAGTTCTCACTTTCATTTTCAGATACATAATTACATACATGTCTTACAGAACAGATACATAAATGTATGTGTAATGCACTATTACTCACAGTGTTGTGGTGGCGTATGAGTTCTTCCGAGTGTGCCTGCACACAACATATCTAATAAATTAGTATTCTTTCTTAAAATCCATTCATTTGCCTTTATACTTATATGAAGTTATAACCTTATAAAATTCACCAGAAAAGATTATCCTAATAACACCAAAGAGTCCATGAACAGTCCCACGCCGAAGCGAGATTTGTCCCGCCGAGCGTGATAATTTCGCCAAAATACTGGATGGTCGATTTGCGCTCGGCGTACCGATCGCCGAGGCGTCTGAGGCAATTTTTCGTAAAAGCTGGAGGTGTAATTCTCGCTCGAAAGGACCTAACCTACGCGAAAGGCATTTCAACCCAAATTTCAGCAGCCGAGTTCCAACACAAAAATCATCAATCAAACCCAATTTTTCATAGATTCAAAGATCAAATTCATGCAACACACTCATCTAACAACCCCAAAACATGCATCTAAGCTTAATCATACCAATTGAAACCAAGTTAGGAGTTTTGTCACGTCAACACTTCCACCAATTCAATCTAACTTCACATTCTTCAAACATATTGCATGATTTCAACATATATACATGGATTGATGCTATAATTCAAAGATTTAAGTATATCTTTATTCAATACTCAAATTATTGCCAACATGTTCAAATGGTAAGAAACCCTAGTGAATCAAACATGGATTATCCATCAATCATACAAACATGAGATAAGATTCTTGGAGATTAAGCTAGAATTCAATTACCTTTGAATAAATCACCCAAATCAACAAGTTGAGTAGTATCCTTAATGACCCACGAATTTTCCCCCAAATTCTCTCCTCCTTTCTCTCTTTTTCCTTCTCTCAAAAGTGACCCACGTTTTGATCACAACTCCACAAGACTTAAGTGATAAAATATATATATAAGGCTCATATAAGACGAAATTGAATCGTTTAAGGATGCCGAAATGAAAATTCTACAGAAAATCCCATTATAGCTTAAAAATCATGTAGATTCCAAATACCAAATCAATTTCTGCAAATTAAATCTCTAAGGTGCTCAATTTCGGATTTAAGTAATTCAAATGTGACAGATAGAGTTTTAATTCAACAGATGGAAATTCATTTTGCTAAGTCTCATGCACTTTTACTATATTTTCACATAGGTTTCCACAATAAACATTCAAAAACATCAAACAGGTGGTTGAAAAGATAACAGAATCAGATACGAGGGTTGGGGCGTTACAGTCTATAACACATAAAAGTCCTGTTTTTTAACCTTCTTTATTGTTTATTAAGAGTGTTTTGTGGTTTGAGCAAGTTTGACCCCCTTTAGGCCTTGAAAAGGTCCCATTTTAGGCCATTTTGTGAGAGCTCCGAGACTTTGGTGCTTGGACCTCTCCACCACTGAAATCTTGAGGGATTTCAGTGGTGGAGATGGTGCCATAAAGTCTCCAAAAGGAGAGGGCTACCCCCTCTCCTTGATGTCCTTGAAAAGGGCAAGTTTTGCTTCCTTATGGAGCTTCATGCTTGAGTGTGTGTTGAGCATGTTTGACTTATTTTTCATGCTTATATTGTCATGTTATAACATGATTTTAAGTTGGTTTTGGTTTCTTATGCATGCTTAGCATAGTTGCCTTGTAATGCCCTTTGATGCCTTAACATGCCTAGGTTGTGTGCCTTAGTTTCTAGCATGTTTTAGGCCTACATTTGTGAAGCTTTTATGCTTATATTTCCATGTTCAAGGTCTGTCTCATGTTGTTTGAGTCAACCATAACATGTTTAATATAGCCTCTTTGCATTTGGTTTGTTAGCCTTAAGAGCATGAATATGTAGCATGTCTTGCTTGCATTGTTTTTGGTGGTTTGGAACCCCCTAGCATGCTATCTCAGTCCCTTTGGTATGCTTGTATGCTTGCCTTAGTTGTCTCTTTAATGCTCTAAGAGTATGTGTTAAATGTTCCATCTTTTGGCTTTAATGCATGCCTTTGGATTCATGCCATCTAGGTGGTCCTATGGGCTTAGTTTTACGGTTGAAACTCTGATTTAGTGGCTTAAGTATGGCCATGAGTGGTTGTGCTAGGTGTGGTTCAAAGTCTCATTGGCTCGCCTTAATGCTTGAACCATTTGTATGCTTCGTTTGGCTTGCTTTGTTAGTTGGTTTGGCACCATGTTTAACATGATTTTCAGAGCTTTACAATGCATGCTCGTCGTCCTTGTTTGGTATCTTCAAGTGTGCTTGAGAGTTGCCATGTTTATGCCTTGGGTTTGGATCATAACACTTGCATGTGTGTGTGTGTGTTTAGTCTCCATTTCTAGGCACTTTGGCCACTGATTTTAGGCCAATTAGGAGTAGCCTAATTCATGTTTTAGTCCACTCCATTGCTTGGCTTGTATGCCTCTTTGCTTAGGTTGCATACTTAACATGTTTAGCTTGCTTGCATAATCCATGTTGCATGCTAGATAACATGCTTAGGGTTGCATCACATGAGCATGCATGTTTGGCCTCTTGAAGTGAAATGTGATAGAGGTTAAGCACTTTTGTGTGTTTATTTGGTTGCATTGCATTTGAAATCGAAGTTGCATGCTTGGTTCTCCGGGCCATCACGCAAGGAAATGCGCGATTGGTGGTCCGGGAATCGAGGCACATGCCCCCTTGAGTCAATAACATGATAAGGGGTGTGTATAGTGCATAAATACCTTGAATCACATTGCCATGCATGTTGTTGTCCTCGTCATGAGTTGCGTGTTCTACATAAGAAAGTGCCTACCGGCACTATTTAGTGCCGACCGGCAGTCATTTGACAGCCGATGGATCAATTCAGTGCCGATGACCACATATGGCAGCCGGTGGTGCTCTACCCCAGCCGGTAGTACTCCCCAGTGCCCTGAGAAGCACTTCTGGGACTTTGGCAATTTTCTGAGGAGGAGAGCAGAGGAAACAGAGGCAAATCATGCATGACAGTGCGATTTCGAGCGAGTCCCGAGCGTGTGATGCATCTTGCCCTCATCCCGAGGCGATTCACTGTTTAATTAGATTAATTATGTTATTTAATTAATTTAGTTGATTTGTAATAATTAATTAGCTTGCGTAGTTAATTAGTTCTTCGGACTGTATTATTATTTTGGTCCCTCCGAGCGAGGGCGAATCTGTAATAAGCGTGTGTGAGTGGGTGTTTGTCTTCCAATCCCCGTTTCTTTCTATCCCTTTTATTTACCCGCTTTCAATGGTAGATTAGGGCACGTTTATTTTAGCATACCATATGCTATGCATGTGTGCATCCATGCATTTGTTGACATGCATCGGGCTCGGTACATCATACAAACTGCATTGTATTCTAAATTCCAAATTGAATACGTGCATCGAATAAAGTGCATTTCACATGCCATGTTTAGGGTTAGCCGAGCCTACTCTAAATTGCATCTATGCCTGTGTTGCATTAGCCACTTAACATGAATTAGGTCATGCATGTTTGCTAACCGGGTTGTTGTTTTTGGCACGGAGTACGATGTAAGTATTTTACGCTTTAGCATACCACATGCGTGTGAATGTTGCCATGACAGTATGCTTACCATGCGGCTAAATGCTTATGTGTTATAAACTGTTTGAATGCCTGTGGGTGGAGGTTGGATTGCCTGAGTTGGAATAACTCGTTGAAATCCGTATTTTAGCCTACTTGTGAGTAGCAAAATCTAACACGTTTTTCGAGATAAAACGGATATGCAATGTTTATTTCCAAGTTAGGCGATCTAGTCTATACTTTTGTGTTGTGCGCATCACATAGTAATTCTAGGTTAATAACCGGGATAAGAACGCATAAAGTTTTCAAAATCGGATATCATGGTTAGTAGAGGCCGGTCTTCGGACCGGGCGAAAGGGGGTGCTCATAGCTGACCTTCCCCGATCGTACCCAAGCTCCCGAGCCAAGACCACTTTGGTGATGACGGACATGTGGCCTTCGGCACCGAGTCAGGGTTTCCTAAATTTCCCAAAAATAAAATATTTAGGTGGCGACTCTGTAATCTGGCAAAGCAGTCCATGTTTGGCACTACTTTTCAAAAAATCTGTTTTCTCAAACGATTTGCCGGATTTGGACTCTTTGGTTCAAGATTAAGAACTGTGACATCGAGTCCGAACTGTAGTGACCCCAATATGAACGGAACGGGACCTAACCCTCCCGGGCGCGTTCGGGGACGTCTACACCATGTAGTTGACCCTGAATAAGGGCGCAGGTGGTTCATCGACTGCAAGGGGAGGGGTTACTAGTATCCATCCCGATACTCTGCTGCCCTACTCTTCCTTTTTGCTTTTCCTTTTTTACTGGTAGTTCAAGCACATTGCACTGCCTCAGGCAGGTTTGTTTATCATTGTTTTTCAAAACTGTGTATTTCTTTGCAAAACACATGACGGAAATGAAATTGCTATTTGATTCAAAAGATGTTACATTTGCACGTTCTATACATCGCATCGCAAGGCATCACATAACAATGTGAATGAAACTGAAATTCATTTGAAATTTAGGCATTTGCATCGTAATAATCAGGTAGCGAACCGACTTACAACTCGATAAGCAAAAACGAGGAAACTCGGTAAGCTAACTAGGTGCGAGTACAACTCGATAATCAACACGAAGACTTAAAGAGAGTGAAATACAACTCGATAAACAAATGTACAACAACTCGATAAGCAAATGGGCACGGCCCCGCAAGAATTGATCATTAGAGGGCATTGGAAATGGTGGGATTCTCAACCTCTCGAAAGCATAAACAACTCAGTGGAACCAAAGGGAAGACCACCGCCCCATGGAAAGGCCACCGCCATGAGAGGACTCCATCGCCAACAAGATCGCTGTCGGCACTATATTTGGCCGGCCGGCCAAAAATGGGAGAAACCAGCAGAATGCTGACACCTGTCCTCCATTCAACCTTATCCTCTACAAAAGGCCCCAGCTTCGTAGTTTTTCTCATTTCCACACTGATTTATTCCAAATGGAAGAATTTTTTGCCCAAAATCTTGCAGCTTGGATTAACAACTTGGATGGCTCGGAAAAGCTAAATTTTCGGGGTTTCAGCCTAAACGCACTATTCACTTTGGGTCGTACCCCGCTGCACTTTCTGTTTCTCCATGTCGCGGCAAGGTTTTGGAATCTGGTGACGCATGTTTTTAGCTTTGGCGGGCAAGAGGTATGTCCCACCTTTGAAGATTTTCGAGTCTTAATGGAGTCTGAGCGAAATGAAGAGATCCTGCCCCAACCCCGTTTTGGCCATGCCCAAGCCTTAGGACGAATGTGTGGGTTCTCCGTACCTGATGCTCGATCTCTGATTTGTGATGGAATGCTGGATATTCCGAGTTGGTTTGCCGTTTTTCTGACACGGGTGATCGCGGTGACCGTCATTGGCAAGGTTTTCGGCAACATGCACTTTGTTTGTGTATGCTATCTCATTTCTTACTTGCCTCGGGTTCTGGAGGATCTAGTGTCTGATTGATTGAAGTTACCCAAGGTTTGAAAGAGGGTAAGAGTTGCATTATCATGACTCGGCCGAGACGTTGACGGTTTGATGCTTTCTATCGTCGCTGGCAACCAAATTTATGGGAGTCCACTACTACCGCAGTAAAGTTTCCCACCCAATCTCTCATATGTATTGCTCATGTCACTTGGCTCTCAAGCTCGATTTTCTCACAAAACCCTTTTCTTACTTTTCCTCATCGCACATCTCTATTCTTCATTCTCTCATTTTTCATCCTTCGCCAGATATGGTTGATGGACAAGTTGCTGTTGTGGACTCTTGCCCAACATACTCAAATTTCCGTGGTTACTTCTTCAGTAATGCTTAGTCAATGCCCTTGATGAGGGTTGGTGGTTCAACCGATGTGTAGCTTGTCCGTGGATCGCATTGCTTGGCAATGTCCTTGGCTCAATCTCCAAGAAGTGAGCTACAAGATGACTCGCCAACCTCGATTCACCGATTGGCTTGACTCATCAGGTCTTCTATTTTCCGCTCGGATCCGTCGTCAATTCGGTCATGACCAGACTTGTCCACCAGAAGAGATAGAGTACCCAGCTGCATTCCCGATCCGAGGCGCACAGCTTGCCCGATATGCTACAGCATGGAGAACCAGAGAGCTCCTGGCCCCCGCTCCCATTTTCAATTGCACTTTGTCTTATGAGTGTTGGGATTGGCTCAATGAAGAGGCGCAGAATGGGCCTAGATTGGTATCTGAGACTTCGTCCAGCTCTAGGAGGGGGCGCAGGGGCACCTGACTTGACTATGCCCCGGGTTTATTGCTTTATTAGAACTTTCAAGTTTTCCTTATGATTGTAATAAAAAGCAACTTCAATTGTATGCAAGAGCAGGAGAACTCTGTATTGAAATCAATGAAATTGGAGATTGTGGTACAGAAAATTTTTCGCTTTGGTCTAAAAATGGTCTTAGTTGTAAAAAGATTAATTTGAACAAAGTCAACTTTTATTAAAACTTTTCAAAACCATTTTCGATATGGATCAGAACTGAACATGCCTGAAATTTGTCACTGAGATGCACAATCTCAATCCCAAGAATCGGAAAGTTGCCCCTAGTCTCAATAGCACCAAGAAGATCGCACGGCAATGTAAAGTTGCCCCTAGTCCGAAAAGCACCGCACCGAGATCACGATAAATGCCGATGGACAAAGATGACCGAGGTGATCAAATGGACAAAGTTGATCGGGAAAAGTTTGTGGTCAACTTCAGATGAAGCCGCCACGATCCCAAAATGGGAATCAAGCCTTACGAGTTCGGCGGTTCACTCGAGTATTTTCACTCTCCTTTACGCCTAACTTTTGCCAAGGCCGCCTTTGCGGGTTTTCAACCTTGCGAGCTCGCTTTTCTATTTTCTAATTTTTGTGCTCTAACTTTTGCCTAGGTCGCTTTTTTTTCGGTTTTCGCCCAGCGAGCCTCTCAAGGGTAATATTTCTTCAACTTTTCCATATTGATCGGTTATGAGAACTCCAAGCCATCTAGGTCCATCAGAACCACAGCTCCACCCGACCAGATAGCTTTGATGATGTACGGACCAGTGCAATTGGGTCTGAACTTTTCCCTTGGGTCATGGATGGAGCTCGTTGTCTTTGAGCACCAAATCTCCTTCTTTAGGTTCCCGGACTTAACCTTCTTGTTGAAAGCTCTGCAATTTCAAGGCCGATAACCCCGAACATGGTATGTTGCTTTCAGTCTTCTCTCATCGAAAAGCATGAGTTCCTCGAACCTGCTCTGCTGCCAATCTGCTTCGGCTATTTGGCACTCAGCCAATACTCGCAACGACGGAACCTCGATCTCGATAGGTAGGACGGCCTCCATCCCATAGACTAATGAATATGGGGTAGCCCCAGTAGAAGTTCTAATCGAAGTCTGGTAGCCCCACAGAGCAAACGACAACTTATCTGGCCAATCCCGGTAGGTTTCCACCATTTTCTGCAATATGTGTTTGATGTTCTTGTTGGCGGCCTCAATTGCTCTGTTGGTCTGTGGCCGGTATGTGGAAGACTTATGAAAAGCCACATTGTACTTCTCCAACAAATCAATCACCTCCTTCTTGAAGTGGGAACCGTTATCTGAAATAATCTCGTTCGGAACCCCATAGCGACAGATAATGTTATTCCTGATAAACTTCGCGACATGTGAAGCCTTCAATACCGCATAAGATTGGGCCTCAACCCATTTTGTAAAATAATCTATCGCGACGAGGATGAACTCATGCCCATTCGATCCCTTTGAGTAATACCCGATCACATCGATCCCCATAATCGAGAATGGCCATGGCGGTCATGTTGTATAGTTTTGACGGCGGATGTTCATGCGATTTGCATGGATCCGCATTTATGGCATCGAACAAAGCCAATACAATCCTCTCCATGGTGGACCAATAATAACCCCTCTCGAGGATCATCCGTACAAGATTACCCCATTCATATGTGCACCACATTCTCCTCCATGGATGGCCTCCATCAGCGCTTCGACCTCATCTTCTACACACGCCTTTGTGCATTCCTCAGATGACCTCTCTTGTACAGCTTTTACCCGCAGATGATGAACTCAATGGCCATTTTCCCGATTGTTCTTTTATCTTTAGCATTTGCCCTCGTGGATACGCTCCTTCTCCAAGAAGTTCCATATGTCATAATACCAGGGTTCTCATCCCGAGCTTCATCTATGGCGTAAACCGACTCATATGTCGCACAAACTTCGTCAATGATGACCGGACGATCCCGGACCGGACGGATGTCTATCATGGAAGATAGAGTTGCTAGTGAATCATGAACTCGTTGTTCTCTTACTAGATGAGTGAAGTTCATTTTTCAAACCGTGGAATTAACAAATCCAAGGTCCGTGGTAAATTATCATTTTCTTTCTTTGACCTTCCAATCTCCTTTTGCTTGAGATACAACAAGGTTGGAGTCTCCGATAACGCCCAATCATTTTGCCCCTATTTCTAGAGCCGCTTCTAAGCCGCAATACATGCCTCAGATTCCGCTTCGTTGTTTGAGACTTTGAACCGGAGCTTGAATGCTAAAGGGATACGGAATTGCTCGCGCCATCAAGAACACTCCTATCCCATACCCATACCGGTTTGACGCTCCGCCAAAGTACATTGTCCAAGTTTCGCTTTTGATATACAAAATGGCTTCATCTCGGGAATAGATACTCAATCGCTTCATCCCTTCAACCGGTGGTCGGCAAGGAACTCCGCCATCGCTTCTCCCTTTCACTTGGACTTAAAGGCCACATACTTTAGATCAAATTCGAAAGCAACAGCCCAACGAGCTAGCCTACCCGTAAGTGCCGGTTTCTAAAAGATATTTGATAGGATCGAGTCATGAAACCAAGATTACGGAGTGAGCTAACAGTAGTGCCGCAGCCTTCGGTAGCCCATACCAAAGCTAAGCAAGCTTTCTCCAAATGAGTGTAGCGGTCTCAGAATCCAAAGATTTTCTTGCTCGATAGTAGATGGCTCTTCCACCTTATCCTCTCGATTCTTGTGCGAGCATACATTCCATTGTAGTCTCGCCATCAAAGGTACAATATCAACAGCTTCGCTCCGTGGTGACAACATGGGTGGGTTTTGTAAATATTCTTGATCTGCTCAAAAGTCGCTTGACATCACCGTCCCATTGAATTTCTTCGCTTTCTTCAGAGACCAAAAGTGGTTCACAAGCTAAGGTTAATTTTGAAATAAACCTCTTATGAATTGCACTTACCCGTAAAGCCTCACACCTCTTTTTCACCATTGGTGGTGGCATTTCTAAGATGGCCTTGATTTTGAAGGGTCAACTTCGATGCCCTCGCATAATCGTAAACCCTAGCATTTTTCCCAACAGAATAATCAATGTGCATTTCGAGGATTCAACCGCAAATTAAATTCTCTCGATCCTTTGGAAAAGCTTTTGCAAGGCGGTGTAGTGACCTTCCCTTTCTTTGATTTGACAATCATGTCGCCCACGCACACCTCAACCTCTTTGTGGATCATATCGCAATATTGTGGTCACGCCTGCTGATAAGTAGCCCCAGATTCTTCAACCCAAATGGCATTACTCAGAAAGATGTACCCCATGGGTGGTGAATGCCTTCTCCTACCTTCGTGGCATTACTATCTCGATTATAGCCCGAGAAGCCATCCATAAACGAAAAGCAAAGCATGCCTCACGTGAAATCTACCAACTCATTAATGTGTGGCAGGAAAGTCGCCCTGACCGGCTCGCTCAAATCCTCAAGTCTACACATACCCGAATTTCGCCATCCTTCTTGGTATTGGAACAATGTTGGCCAACCAAGTCGTATTCAGATACCAAGGAAGCTCGCTACGATTTGCTTGGTGACCTCTTCCTTGATTTTAATGGTCCAATCAGGGCAGATCCTCCGAGTTTCGCTTGATGTCGGGCCTCGGATCGAGAGGATCCAAAGGTACATAATCTCGTGATCGATTCCGTGCATGTCTTCAGAGGACCACGCGAAACATCTTTGAAATCTTTTAATAAAGCGACTAAGCGCCGTGTTCCTCTGAAGACAACGTGGACCCGATCCGACCAACAAGGGTCCTTCTCAAGCACTAACATTCACAAGAATGATTTCATCAACTAAAGGTTTGACAAACCTTTCCGCTCTTGTTCAATTAAACGCTGTAAAATCGGAGGAATTTCGCCCTCATCGCTTTCATCAAAATTTTGAAAGTCCTTATTTAAGCAATAAATCAAAGGCACGTAAAAGTACTCAAACCACATTCATATCATTCTCATTATGTACTTCCAAACCGTCTGATTCTTCTCATAACAGACTCAAAAGAGAAAGAAAAAGATGACCGACAGATCAGGCATCCAAGTTATCACCTCAAGAATACGGACTCAGATTCATGAGCTGAACCCGATTCCGACTCAAAAGATTCGAGGAATCAGATTCACCACTACCGACCCGTGTCGCTAAATAAAAATCCTCCTCAGATCGCCAAACAAAGGAGGGTGCGATAGATGCGCCCAAAATAGTCGACGGTGGGCCCACAGCAGTTTCATTCCCGATCATGGACACCGAGAAGTTATCCCCAAGCACAACCGTCGATCAAGGATCTCGAAGTAGACATGCCAGTACCCCATTTCAAGTTCGTGTCCTCGACTCCACTTCGCTCGTTCAACTCAATCTGGGTCTGGCTCGCTTTCAAAGAACATCATCCCTGTAATCAGAGGTCAAAGAAAATCTCAACCCCGTGCACGCTTCCTCTTTATGCTCAACCACGGCTCGGGAAACCACGTATCGGAAAATCCTCCTCGGACGGCCCGCTTAGGGTACTCGATGGGCCAGTGCATCAACTCAAAGGGCTTCCCTATCTGTTTCACCCTGGCTCTCCCAACCATCTCCTTTCCTTTTCTTACCCAATCCGCCTTGCTGGGCAGATAACCCATGCCAAAGGTATGGGGTGTGTGGCACTGCCACGTCACACGCCCTTGCGGCCGCTCTTTCCTAATCCCATCCCGGGGATATGTTGGAGTTTGTTCATGAGATACACTGCTTGGGCACTGACATATATCCCCTCGTTAGTAGCCATGATGTTCTGTACAACCTGAGCCTCAGCTAGGGTAAACCATGATATGAACACATCCTCCATGCCATGTTCCATTTCTAGAACAGGCGTGGATACCTCCGTTGGTGGATGGATTGATGAATTCCCAAAAACAATGGCTACTCCCTTCCCATAGGGGTATTTCACCATTTGATGCAAAGTGGATGACACCGCCTTCACCTGATGCAGCCACGGCCGCCCTAAAAGCAAGTTGAAAGTTGCATGCACCTCCAAGACATGGAAATCTATCTCATGCTGTCCTGGCCCAACTTTAGTCTGAACTTTAACTGTTCCCATCACTTCCCTACTTGTATTGTCATATGCCCGGATGACTTGGGCTGTTGGTACAAAATCCGGGACTTTCAAGCCGATTGCAAACGCCGTCCTTGCCGGGCAGACGTTGATAGTGGATCCAGTATCGACGAGAACCACCGGTATCCATTTATTCTTACATTCCACAGAAATGTAGAGGGGTTTGTTATGATCTGCCCCCTCGGGTGGTGATTCCTTGTCGGAAAAAGTCAATCGGTAGCTCCTCCCGGAAAGACTAATCCCACCAGCTGCTCTGGCGTGGTTTCTATTGAAAGCTTTGCTTTGTCCATGGCTGATAAGACAGCCTGTCTATGCACCCGCGACGCCATGAGCAGTCCCCAGATAGAGATGTCTGGTTGTATCTTTTTTAGCTGTTTGAGTACAGCCTCCTCCTCAAGTTGCTTCTCCTTTTGCTTCTCAACCTCTCTATCCTTCCCCGAGGCCTCTAGTTGATCTAGGTGTGGAGGTTTGAAAACCCCACTCGCCATATGGTCGACCTCTCCAAGGTACCGTGTTATCGGGTTGGTTGTTTCAATCTTCATCTGTGGGCAAGACACAAGTCCTCATCTTCCCACCACATTCCATCAAGAAATGACAAACATCCGTCCGCTCGTATGGTCGTTCTTGTACTCGCAGCGCTTTCCATCCAGATGCTCGCAAAGATTCTCGCCAGGCACACTAGCCACCTCATATGGGCCTTTGCTTTCCTAATTCTCTCAGAGTCTTCAAATTTTTCCTGTTCTGGGTGTGTCAATACAACCAACTGTTCAATAATTCCCGTATTCGAAATGCTCCAATCCTAAGTGAAATTCTTGACACCGGCGCTCTCCAGCGATGCACTCTGTTCTTCGACCTTTTCGGCTGTCACTGACATTCTTGCCTCTGCCGGGCACCGTTCTAGTAAACCCTTCTACCACATCCGTTGATCGTCTAACCATCCCGTAGCCTCTGCCGACTTCTCATAATCATACCAGCTGACTGCCACGTCCCCTGGGTCTTGGTCACTGTAAAACTGGAGATTGGCAAGGTCCTCCCCCACAGCCGTTAAATCACCTGTTCCCTGTCCCAAACTGTCTCCTTGGATCACACACAGCTCTTCCTCTGGTGATAGATTCATATATGGCGTATCCTGGCCTACTGGTGAAATGTAGTCATCCGACTATATGTCTTCAACAAGAACTTCCAGATTCCGCAGACTCGTTCAACAATCCTCTTCTCCTTTGGGATCTCTTTTTCTCCTATCTTCGATACCACCACCGCCGGTTTAGGATGGGTTATGGAGATGTCCATCACGCACAAATCGGCGAAATCAGGAAGGAACACCTCCGGGTTAGGCAGGTGGGAAGGTGAACTATAGATACTAGGATCGTAGGACACGACCCCAGTATGGATGAAATTGAGTCTTTTGGGTGGTGGAGCTTGGTTATGTGTGGGGAGAGGGTTTGTAGTAACATTGGGCTTTTCGGGCGGTAGAATCACCCCGTTATCGATGAGATCTTGAATCTCATGACGTAATCGGAAGCATAGATCAGTGTCATGACCGTGTTGTTGGTGAAACGCGCAATACTTGGCTGGGTTGTGAGTAGAGGGAAGTCTTTCTGGCAAGGGCCGCGGCTCTAGGGGCTTTAAGTGCCTTTTTCTAATTAGCACCCCCAGAGCTTTGGACAGGGGCATATAAAGTGGAGCGAAGGTTCTGGTGTTTTTGGGTGGGTATTGGTTGGTGGGTTATCGGACGCACGGAGAATGGTGCAATGCCGTGGTTCTTGAGGGGGTTGGTGGTGACCATGCTCACTTTGGAGGCTCTTAGTTGTGGTGCCGCCGGCCCGCATTAGTGTTGTGGTTGAAAGTCCTTCTGGTTGCTCCCGATCGCTATCAATTAAACCTTGCTTCAAGGCATCTCAACTGCACCCCCATTTCATGCAGTTAGAAAAGTAGGAAAAGGAGTATAATCATCTTTTTGCATCAATCTCGGCCAAGATTACACAATCATCCGAATTTGATCTTTGTCTCAGAGGTCTTAAGGTCATCATCAAGCCTTGGCCCTCCATCCTGGTTACGAATTCGAGAAACTCTCTTTAGGTTCCTCGTTTGTTGTCTCGAGATCACGGGTTGTAATCTCGATTTGTGTATTGTATGAGTATCAGGCAATGAAGGCCTCAACCATCTCGGCCCCAGCTTTCTCTTGACATCATCTTCTAATTTGGCATACCATATGGCCGCCACACCGACAAGGTCCGACCAACAAAGACATCTTCAGAGTCTACCGAGGCCCATCACTTTAGGATATCTCGAAAAGCCTCAGTGCACCATGGGGTCCCCTTGACCACAAATCGATCAATATGGGGCATTTTAAATGCTGGGCTGTTACAACAAGGCTGCTGTAGCCATCTTCAATGTCGAGGATGGTCTTGGCCTTGGGATCTCTTAAACAACTTTTCAAGCTTGTTTAACTTTAGAGCTGGGATCACCCCAAACTCAAAGGAGAGTCCGTAGGTTGGTGGGTGTCTTCGAGAAGTTGAGGTTGGATTTGGGGAGGATCGGGGTGGAAGTGGTCCTGTGGGAAGTTCTCGATCATTCTCGAGCATTGGCCGCCTCCCGAGGTTTGGAACTCCGTGGGAGGAACTTGTTATGGGCAGAGGCTCCTTGTCAGCCAGAATCCTTACAATTAACTCGCTTGTTCATTCATAATCAGGGCTCGTTGTTTGGCAAACTCGCTCTGCTTGGAAGGATCCTCGCCGATCATTTTCATGCTTCAAGCCGGGCGACCATCTCTTCTAAGCTAGCCATACTGTTCTGCCCTGATTGAGTTATCGGTGTATGTTCCCTTTCTGTGGGAGGAGCAGAGTCCTGATCCCTACTGTACACGGGTGGGATAGACAAAGCCCTCAGATCGATTCGAACCGATGCTCTTCGCTTAGTCGACCTCGTCTAGTAACCGGGGGTAGAGAGTGGTACACTGGTTGTCCGTCTACCAAATCCTTAGATCGATGGAGTCGACGACCTCTAGGCCAGAGTGCTTGGGGAATATCTGCTGGGTTGGAAGCAATTGTGCTCAACTACCTAGCAAAAAGATAAATAAAGCGTATAAATAAACAGACAATTGGATAGCGTAACGGCGTAAAATAAACATACAACACATGGTTGGGTATCATAACACGTTGCAATAAGCCAACACACTGCTCTCAACATCGATCACCGTTTTCAATAATCGTCCCTAAAACTGATGCCCTCAGTAGAACTGATTCTCCAACATCGATGTCGCAGTTCGATACCCAGACTTGCAAACTGATACATGCATTCCCTGTAGATACACACTCTAAAAGCACATAGCATGTAAAAGAGAGCCAAAACACCCCTGGCGCACCATCTCTTCTAAGCTAGCCATACCATTGCTGCCTCTGTTTTCACTGTCTTGCTTCTCTGAAAATTGCCAAAGTTCTAGGATAGGTTCCTTGCACACTGTAGAATACCATCGGCTGGAGGAAACACCCACCGGCCATAGAGAATTTCCGTCGGCTGCTGATGAAGTTATCGGCCATTCACCAATGGCCGGTTACAGTTCAGACTCGATTCGTGTCACGGTACGTAATCTGAACCAAAGAGTCCAAATCCGGCAAATCGTTTTGAGAAAACAGATTTTTGAAAAAGAAGTGCCAAACATGGACTGCTTTACCAGATACAGAGTCGCCACCTAAATATCTTTTAATGGGGAAATTTAGGAAACCCTGACTCGGTGCCAAAGGCCACGTGTCCGTCATCACCAAAGTTGCCTCGGCTCGGGAGCTTGGGTACGATTGGGGAAGGTCAGCTATGAGCACCCCCTCTCGCCCGGTCTGAAGACCGGCCTCTACTAACCATGATATCCAATTTGAAAACGTTATGTGTTCTTATTCCGGTTATTAACCTAGAATTACTATGTTATGCGCGCAGCAAACAAGTATAGACTAGATTGTCTAATTTGGAAATAAGCATTGCATATCCGTTTGTCTTGAAAAACACTTTGGAATTTGCTACTCGCAAGTAGGCTAAAACACGGATTTCAACGAGTTTTTCCAACTCAGACAATCCAACCTTTACCCACAGGAAATCAAACAGTTTATCTCACATAAGCATCTAGCCACATGGTAAGCATGCTGTCATGATAGCATTCACACACATGCGATATGCTAAAGCACAAAAATACTTACATCAGACTGTACAAAACAATAAACTAGTTAGCAAATATGCATGGTCCTAGTTCATGTTAAGTTTGACTAATGCAACACATACAGATGCAATTAGAGTAGGCTCGGCTAACCTAAACATGACATGTGAAATGCAATCAATTGATGCACGATTCAATTTGGAATTGAAGTACAAATGCAGCTTAGCATGATGCGAGAGTCTTGCATGCAAGACAAATGTATGGATGCACGATGCATAGTATGAGGTATGCTAAAATAAATATGCCCTAGTACTAACCATTGAAAGTGTAAGTAAAGGGAAGAAAGAAGTGGGGGTTGGAAGACATGCACACACACGCACCCACACTTATTACAGATTTACCCTCGCCCGGAGGGACCAAAAGAATAATACAAATTAACTAACTACGAGCTAATTAATTATTACAAATTACCTAATGTAGCACGTCCGGCGGAGGGACCTCGCTACAGTTCGGACTCAATTTGTGTCACGGTTCTTAATCTTGAATCAAAGAGTCCAAATCTGGCAAATCGTTTTGAAGAAAAACAGATTTTTTGAAAAGTAGTGCCAAACATGGACTGCTTTGCAGACATGAGTCGCCACCTAAATATTTTTAAAATGGGAAATTTAGGAAACCCCGACTGCGCCAAAGGCCACGGTCCGCTATTACCAAAGTGTCTTGGCTCGAGCTTGGGTACGATCGAAGGTCACTATGAGCATTTTCGCCGTCCAAGACCGCCTCTACTAACCGTGATATCCGATTTTGAAAACATTACGTGTTCTTATTCCGATTATTAGCCTAGAATTACTATATTATGACAAAGAAACAAGTATAGACTAGATTGCCTAATTTGAAAACAAGCATTGCATATCCGCTTTGTCTCAAAAACGTGTTGGTTTTTGCTACTGCAAGCTAAAATACGGATTTCAATGAGTTGTTCCAACTCACGCAATCCAACCTCCACCCACAGCATTCAAACAGTTTATAACACATAAGCATTTGGTCGCATGGCAATCATATCACATGGCAAACATTCACACGCATGCGATATGCTAAAGCAAAAACTTACATCGCACTGTACAAAACAAGAAACTAGTTAGTAGGCATGCATGTCCCTAGGTCATGTTAAGTGGCTAATGCAACACGCAAGGATGTAATTTAGAGTAGGCTCGGCTAACCCTAAAGATGGCATGTGAAATGCACTTTATTCGATGCACGATTCAAGTTAGATTTGAAATACAATGCGTTTGTATGATGTACCGAGCCGATGCATGTCAACAAATGCGTGATGCACACATGGATTGCATAAGGTATGCTAATTTAAATATGCCCTAATCTACCATCATAAGTGTAAATAAAATGGAAGAAAGAAGTGGGGTTGGAAGACATACACACACTCACCCACACTTATTACAATTGCGCTCACCTGAGGACCAAAATAATAATACACCAAAAAATAAATGAATAAATATTACAAATTCTAATTATCAATAAATAAATGTGAAATAAAGGGGCCCACGCCTCGGATGCTGAATGATGCATGCTCGATGTCCGCTTGCTCAGAGCCCACACCATGCCTCTGTTCTCTACTTTTTGCCTCGCCTCTCGAAAATTGCCAGAGTCCCGACACCTTCCACATACCCGAATATTACCATCGGTCAAGGGTTGGACCATCGGTCGCAGGTTTGGCCACCGTAATTGAGATTATCGGCACAAAAGTGTGCCGGCATCAAGAGTGCCTTTGGCGCACTAAATTCCAGAGGAGACATTGACAAAGACAGACAACAGAAAGCATGGTATGGAATTTGGGACAAATGTATGCACGGACACACCCCTATCATGCAATGGACTCAAGGAGCATGGCCTCGGTTCTCGGACCACCAATCACGATTTCCATGCATGATGACCCAAAGAACCAAGAGTGCAATTTTGATTTCAAATGCATGCAATGCAAACAAGCACATAAGGGTGCTAAACCTCCATCACACTTCACTTCAAGAGGCCTAGCATGTATGCCAATATGATGCAATCCTAGACATGGCAACTAGTGTGCAAATGGACAATGCTAGGCACTTATGCAAACATGCAAGTAAGCACACAAGGCAAGCATGCAAACCAAATCAAGGATGGACTTAAACATGGATTAGACAACTCCTATAGGCCTAAAACAGAGCTAAGATGCTAAGTCATGAGGGCCAAACATACATGCACACATGCACAAGTTAAGGCACCAACACTTAAGATAACAAACAACCCTTAAGCACACTTAAAGGGTACAACAATGGACTACTAGCATGCATATGAAGCTCAAAATCATGCTAAACATGGTGCCAAACCAAGCAACAAAGTACAAAAAGCATGCACACATAGGTCCAACATTCAAAGCAAGTCAATGGGGGCATTGAACTATACTTACACAAAACAAATATGGCATGCATTAAACAACTAAAAACAGGTTTTTAGCATGTTAAAACAAAGCCAAATGGCTACTTAGATGGCATCTAAGAGGCTTGAAATCAAAGGCATGCATTAAGGCCAAAACATGGAGCATGCAATACATGCTTTCAAAGCATTAAAGAGGCAACTAAGGTAAGCATACAAGCACACCAAAGGGTCTAAAATGACATGCCAAATGGTTCCAAACCATTAAAATGAGGTGAGAAACACATGCTACACATGCATACTCAAAGGCTAGCAAGCCTAAAATGCAAGGGGGCCACGAGATACATGCTAAGATTGACCAAAACAACTTAGGAAAGACCTAAAGCATGGCAAAATAAGCATATACACTTCATGGATCTAAGCCTAAAACATGCTCAAACTAGGGCTAACAACCTAGGCATGTTAAGGGACCAAAGAGGCATTACAAAGCAAGTGTAAGATGCAAAGCCCAAAATGAAAAGGACCCTTCAACAACACTGAAGAGAGACCAAAAATATGACTACCCACAGTAGATGACAAGCCCCAAATCAATATACAATCATGCTCAAAAGGCAATGCAAGATTAAGGCCCACAAAGGGGTATAACATGAAGTACCAAAAGGGTGCACCAAACAGCCAAAGACCCTTCATGAGACATGTAGATGGGAGTAAAATAAGGCACTTTTCAGGCCTGTCGAAGGCCCAAAACTAGAAGCATGGTAGGCTAACAAAGCATGCAAGATTACGGTAAATAGAAGAGATTATGAAACAAGTGCAAGATAGGGGTCCCAAACAAGGTTGAGCCCTTCTTCAATGTTGAAGAAGGGCTCAAAATGAGCCTACTTACAGTTTATTACATGCTGAAAAACTGATTATACACAAGCCAAACATACTATGCAAGATTATGGCATAAAGAGGGCTAATGAAGGAAGTGCTAGCTATCGTCTCAAACAAAGAAGAGGTCCACCATCAAACATAAACCGGACCCCCAAATATGATGATTTTCAGTTTGGGTCGGAGCCCAAAAGTGCTTGAAAGAAAGGCTTAGATGTGAAGCAAGAAATGCTAGAAAAGGGAAGAAGATGGCTTACCCTTGAAGACCAGCAAACCAGCACCTCTTGGACCAAGTTTGGGTGCTCCTAAACTCAAGAACAGCCCCAAGTCGTTGCAATGGAGTAAGGATGCTTTGTGCTATGAGTTGATGAAGAAATGGCCCAAGAACAAGGGTATTTGATGGTTGAATGGGAGAGATATAGTGAGAGATGGAGGGATATATGTATGTATATATCAGATATATCTATATATCTCTGGTTTTTTGTTCCAAACATCCCCACCTCTAACAATGGGAGAGAAGGGCTCTTATATAGGCCAAGTATAAGCTCTTAACTTAATGGCTACAAATGGAAAGGGTCAAAGGCAAAGGGGTTCAAAGGGGTGCAAGGCTTCTAGAAGAAGCTAATAGCTGCCAAGCTTCTCCAAGAAGCTTAATAAAGGGTTCAAGCTTCTAGAAGCTTTAAGGGGTTCAAAGGTGCAAAAGGGGTAAGTGATAGCTACGGGTCTCAGATGGCCGAGATCCCTTCAACAAAGTTGAAGAGGGGCTCAAAATAAGAAACTTTGTGGTTTACAACCAAGCCCAAAACAGCCCACAAGTACGCCTAAAATACCGTGCAAAACGGGCCTAAAAAGAGGTAAAGAGACAAGTGATGTATGGAGATGTCAAACAGTAAAAGGTCCTTAATTAAACATGAAAAGGACCTCAAAATATGACTATCTCAAGTTCGGGCGGAGCCCAAAATGCAAGATGAGGGTTCGGAGCCGAACACGAGTTCGGCCCCGAAGTGGGCTTAGGCACGGAAGCGTGTCCAACCACGGTTGGTCTCTCGGACCACGTTGTCCTCAAAAGGAGGAAATAAGATGCATGCCAAAAATCGGGCAAACGGTGGTTAGACGGTCCTTAACCGAGGCATACGGGCCGACGGGTTCAAAACCGTGAACCGGGCTCGAATGGGAAAATGGCTCATGACCACAAAACGTAGCCACGGCCATCGAGATGGTCTACGAGACCTCTCTCCCTTTGGGAAGAGAAAACAGAGAAAACGGAGCCTCGTTCGCAAACCGAGACAAAGCACAAAAGAGTCCTAAGTCCGGAGGCAAGGCTCAGAGTCGACTCCGCAACCTCGTAACGAGCACAATATGCAACATCACCAAGCGCCAATTGATGACGCCCGAGTCTTAAGGTCGGTCAAAATGGGTGTCTAGCTGCCCCTCTTGGATGTAACTCGAAGTCAAGAATGACAGAGGAATGTCAAAGCCCAGAGACGACCCATTTTTGACAAGGCCGAAGACTTAGACAAAGCAGACAAGATAGACAAAAATGTGCCCGGAGGCATGCCCGTAGGCAGGGGCAAAATGCAAATGATATGCGGGAAGATTTTGATAATTGGACTTATACGCTACGCGAAGTCGGTTTGTTTGCAAAACAATGTAATGTACTGACAAGTACAGGTAAGGTGCGCAAGAAAGCGCAAAAGTAAATTGCATAGAACAGTGCGATACGCTGAACAGCGCGAGTGTAATGGAATGCACAAGATAGTGTGAGTGAGATATAGCATGCAAGTGCACAAGATAGTGCGATGCGCAAGAGAGCGCGAGTGCACAAGACAGTGCGATGGAGGTGCGCAAGATAGCGCGATGATGTGATGCACAAAATAGTGCGATGCGCTAAAATAAGCGATGTGTTAAACAACGCGAAAGTGCACAAGATAGTGCGATACACAAGAAAGCGAGTGCACAAGAAAGGCGAATGCACAAGATAGTGCGATGCGCTAAATAGCGCGACGTTAAACAACGCGAGTGCACAAGATAGTGCGATACGAAAAAAATGGCACGATTAAAATGCAATGCACTAACAAGTGCAAATGGGGTGCACAAGATAGCGCGAGCAAATGTAATGCACAAAATAGTGCGATGCGCAAAATAGCGCGAATGAAGTGTAATGCACAAAACAGTGCGATGCGCAAAATAGCGCGAATAAATGGATGCAAAATGCAAGTAAGGTGCACAAAATAGTGCGATGCGCAAAATAGCGCGAATGATGAATTGCACAAAATAGTGCGATGCGCAAAATAGCACGAATGAGATGTAATGCAAAATGCAGTGAGATTGAGGTGCGCAAAGTAGCGCGATGCGTTAGATAACACAAGTTCACAAGACAGTGCGATGGAGGTGCGCAAGATAGCGCGATGATGTGATGCACAAAACAGTGCGATACGCTAAACAGCGCGAATGATGTGAAATGCACTAGATAAAGGCGACACGCTAAACAACATGAAAGGATTTGAAATGCACAAGATAGTGCGATACGCTAAACAGCACGAGTGATTTGAAATGCACAAGATAGTGCGATACGCTAAACAGCGCGAGTGAGGTACAACCACAAGATGCACATGACAATGCAAGTGAGATACAAAGTGTAAGTGCACAAGATAGTGCGATGAAATGCATCTTCTATGCAAGTATGGGGGCATTTTCCGTGCGATTTTGAAGGCAAGCATATTTTATGCATGAATCATAACGATGCGCGGCACACATGCAACAACAGTGTATATGAAAGTTCATATTCTATGCAATAGAGGAGCATCAAATATGTACTCTGGTGTCTCCGATTTACCTCTCAGAGGGCTTTGCAACACACTCACCAAAAGGGTACACCTGCTCATATCAAAGAAGAGATAACATCTCGGCCGCTTAATTGCTGCTCCGACTTGAAGCGTGCTTACACTTGAGGTAGAGGCGACTCATACTTTGTGAGCATTGACAAGCTTGAAGAGGTACATCCGGGGTACAATCATGGAATTTGCTGAAGGTGAAACACACTCAGATGCTTCGATTTTCCCTCTTTTCTTTTGCTTTGTAGTCTGGAACCTATATAGCTTCAGATAGCTCCTGATTTTACCATTCTCACACTTATCTGGTGAACCTCAGCTGAAGAACAAATTCCTTTTTGCACAAATGTGGAGAATGGCACAAAGACTCTAAGCACACAACAAATCATTTTTGAAATTGAGGAAATGAGTTCTCGACGGGTATTGAGCCTACAACCCAACACAAAGAAAGACGCACTCCAACAACAGAAAATAAAGGTAAACAACCTAACCACATCTATTGACACTTGATACGCCTCAAAACAAGACTCGAGACAAACAAAATACAACAAAAGACTCAAATGCGCAGGAGCCTGCTTCACCGGTATTATTTCCCACCCTTTCTCATTTGTGATTCTCACATCACTCGCCCTCAAGCTCGCTTTTTCAAAAAGCCATTTTCTCACTTTTTCTCTCAACGCACATCTCTATTCTTCAATCTCTCAATTTTTATCCCTTCCCAGTGGTTGATGGATAAACAGAAATTACGGGTTCTTGCCCTAGCATTCTGCTAGATTCTCTTCTTCGCTTACAAAGGAACTTTCCCACAGAGGGGTTGTGCCACAACCGGTGGTAGCAAATCCAGCTAACATCGGTTGATGATGCCCCGCGGGAGTTTTGACGTGGTTAGATCTCCGTATGAGGAAGTGGAACATCTTGATCCATTCCAATTGTGCTTCGTGACTTGACTTAATACCTCGCTGCTTGGAGGATGAGAGAGCTTTCAAATTTCTTTGTTGACTTCAATTGTGCCCTTTTCCCGCAAGTAGAGTGCCCTTCTTGGCAAGTATGGGGAAAAGACAGAAGCCCGACTCAACTGTGCCCCTAGTTCATCATTTCACCATTTTTGTTTTAAAACAATTTTGACCAACATGAAAGTTAGATTAACATGCTTATTCGATTTTTGATTTGAAATCATGCAAGTCGTTGTAAGCACCGAAAATTTTCCTTTTTGGGTCTAAGAAAATGGTCGCTTTTGGAAAATGGAATGATTTTTGAGAGAATAGTCAACCTCAAAGAAAATTCTCAAAATCTGTTTGCAAACGGCCACCGCTCAACAAGCAGGGAACCGACTCTTTGAGATGCATAACCTCGGACCCATAGCAATGGAAAATTGCCCCTTGTCTGAAGGACAATGCATGGCAACGGAAAGTTGCCCCTTGTTTGAAATGACACCGCAGTGCATTGAATGGCAACGGAAAGTTCCCCCTTGTCTAAATGGAACCGTAGCGTATTGTGATCAGTCCTCAGAGCGATGATTACAACCGAACTCTCGGATACAGAGAAGGCAAAGATGATCAAAACCATTTCATGGACAAAATTGAATTTGAAGTGTTTTAGGGCTGGACTTCAGAATGAAGTTGCCTACGTATCCCAAACATGGGAATCAAGCCTTACGTAGTTCGGGGTTAAGGTACACTCGGGTATTTAACCTCTCCTTTTTATGCTCTAATTTTTGCCAAGGCGCCTATTGCAGGTTTTCGACCTTGCGAGCTTTGTTCTTCTTTCTTTTCTTTTTTCTATTCTTTTCTCTTTTTTTTCTATATTTTTTTCTTTCCTTTTGTATGTATTTTTGCTTGCTCTAACTTTTGCCTGGGTCTCCCTTCCGGGTTTTCGGCCCAGCGAGCCTCTCAAAGGGTAAAAGTATAACAAGTCCATGCCAAATGGTTTTGAGATTGAAGCCCTCTGTATCCAGGAGAGTGGCTGTTGTATCGATTTGCAGAAGGATCCATCTTCGGCTCTTCGAGCACATCTGATATTTTTTGCCCCTAGTTCAAAGGGTACTTCTGTTCTATCTTCGTAAGCTTCTTCTGATCTTCTGATCTTCTTGATCCGACTTTCTTGCCTCTAATTCATGGGCTGCTTTGAATCTGGCCACACAGGCCTTACATTGTGGTTGACCATTGAACATTCTGAATGCAAGTTCAAGGTTTGAAGGCAAGGACTCAAGTCTCGAGGCTGAGAGCGATCCGAAGCTGCACAATCTCAAGAGCGATTCCACACATGTCTTTGCAGGACCGCGCAAAACATTTTTTTGAAAGTTTTTAAGAAAGCGACAAATCGTCAAGAAGACAGCAGGGACCAACTGGATCAAGCCAGGATCCTTCCCAGTACTCACACTAACAAGCATGTTTTCATTCATTTAGGACTTAGCCATCCTTTCTTTCTCTCAATTTGATCAAAGTTTTGCAAATCGCGAGGAATTCCTCCCTCTTTGTTTTTATCACAATATTTCGAAAAAAGTTTTGGAAAACTTAGGTCGATGCAATGAATTTAAGGCACGTAAAAGACATAGCTTTAGTCAAATACCGCCATCTCATTTAGAATTTCGCACAACCGCACACGGTAAGCAAACGCGAGAGCGGAAATCATCATTGCTTTCATTCAAAATCAAGGCATAATCGACTTCGCGTAAATGCAGACTCAAAACAAAACAAAAAGACAAACGAAACAAAATGGGTGATGTCCGAGGTAACATCCCCTAATCACCGACTCTAACAAAACAGAATCGACTGACATAACGAGACAGACTCAACAGGTTGACTCGACACAACGAGGTAGACTCAACAGGTGACTCGATATAATGAGACAGACTCAACAGGATGACTCGACATAACGAGACAGACTCAACAGATCGACTCGACACAACAAGACAGACTCAACATGGCCGACTCGACACAACAAGGCGCACGCAATACCCAAGTCGATAGGATAAACAAGATTCACAAATGCTCAAAATAGTGCGTACATCCATCACATCCGAAGTAAACCGAGTAATCGACAAAGAAGTGGTTCATCCCCGATCACATAACAACACAGTTCTAGAGTACCTGTGGTATATCAAACCCTTCGGGTTATGGTTCCAAGACTACTTAGCAAAAGAGAAAATATGTAGCACCTCAAATCGATTTCACCGTAATGACATACAAAGACAAAGTCAATGAGTGTTCTCTCATCGACTTAAAATTTCGCTTCCAAATCAACTGACACCGCAGATATAATCGATTCTCAAAATATCGACATCGGTGCTCAGAGGTCGGATACCCGCCTTGCAACCGGTATACGCATTCCTTGTAGAGATATACTCTAAAAGCACATAGCAGGTAAAGGAGAGCCAATACACCCCTATGTTGGGGTAGGGTTTCCCTGTCCTATTTTGTCAGGAGCTAGGGTTTCACTACGCACGCAGCGGTTTCAAACAACCTAATATCGGGTAAGCAACCTGTCCTAGTTTGGAATGGTCACTACGGATTTCGATATGCACTAGGTCGAATGGTCAAAAAGGGTGCCCCGGCGAAACCGGGGTTTGTGTTCCCATACTGGCAGAGCCCGCAACCGGTCAGCCTTATGGTAATGCCTTGACAAGACAAGCCTCCAGCAAACCGCTCAGGAATAGCAGATGGCCAACACGGTGTCCTAGGCGCACCAATGCACGTGCAATGCAAAGAAACACATAAGTGTAGTCAAAACAAGATATCACGAGTTCGAGTCAAGCTCTCTAAATCCCCAGCAGAGTCGCCAGAAACTGTAGCACGTCCGGCGGAGGGACCTCGCTACAGTTCGGACTCAATTTGTGTCACGGTTCTTAATCTTGAATGAAAGAGTCCAAATCTGGCAAATCGTTTTGAAGAAAAACAGATTTTTTGAAAAGTAGTGCCAAACATGGACTGCTTTGCCAGATTACAGAGTCGCCACCTAAATATTTTTAAAATGGGAAATTTAGGAAACCCTGACTTGGCGCCAAAGGCCACGTGTCCGTCATTACCAAAGTGTCTTGGCTCGGGAGCTTGGGTACGATCGGGGAAGGTCAGCTATGAGCACCCCCTTTCGCCCGGTCCGAAGACCGGCCTCTACTAATCGTGATATCCGATTTTGAAAACATTACGTGTTCTTATTCCGATTATTAGCCTAGAATTACTATATTATGCGCACAGCAAACAAGTATAGACTAGATTGCCTAATTTGAAAACAAGCATTGCATATCCGTTTTGTCTCGAAAAACGTGTTGGTTTTTGCTACTCGCAAGTAGGCTAAAATACGGATTTCAATGAGTTGTTCCAACTCACGCAATCCAACCTCCACCCACAGGCATTCAAACAGTTTATAACACATAAGCATTTAGCCGCATGGCAATCATATTGTCATGGCAAACATTCACACGCATGCGATATGCTAAAGCGCAAAAACTTACATCGTCCTCCATGCCAAATCACGACAGTAGTTAGTAGGCATGCATACCCCTAGGTCATGTTAAGTGGCTAATGCAACACAGGCAAGGATGTAATTTAGAGTAGGCTCGGCTAACCCTAAAGATGGCATGTGAAATGCACTTTATTCGATGCACGTATTCAAGTTAGATTTGAAATACAATGCAGTTTGTATGATGTCCCGGGCCCGATGCGTGTCAACAAATGCATGGATGCACACATGCATTCCATAAGGTATGCAAATTTAAATATGCTCTAATCTACCATCATAAGCAGGTAAATAAAAGGGAAGAAAGAAGTGGGGGTTGGAAGACATACACACACTCACCCACACTTATTACAATTGCGCCTCACCGAGGGACCAAAATAATAATACAATCAAAAATAAATGAATAAATATTACAAATTCTAATTATCAATAAATAAATGTGAAATAAAAGGGCCACACCGCCTGGATGCGCTAATGATGCATGCTCGATGTCCGCTGGTTCGGAGCCCGCACTATGCCTCTGTTCTCCGCTTTGTCGCCGCCTCTCGAAAATTGCTAGAGTCCGGGACACCTTCCACATACCCCAATATTACCACCGTCAAGGGTTGGACCATCGGGCAGGGTTTGGCCACCGGCGCAATTGAGATTATCGGCACAAAGTGTGCCGGTCGGCATCAAGAGTGCCGGCCAAGACTAAATTCTGCAGGAGACATTTGACAAAGGCAGACAAAGAACAGAGCATGGTATGGAATTTTGGGACAAATGTATGCACACACTCCCTATCATGCAATGGACTCAAGGGAGCATGGCCTCGTTCTGACCACCAATCACGATTTCCATGCATGATGGCCCAAAGAACCAAGAGTGCAATTTTGATTTCAAATGCATGCAATGCAAACAAGCACATAAGGGTGCTAAACCTCCATCACACTTCACTTCAAGAGGCCTAGCATGTATGCCAATATGATGCAATCCTAGACATGGCAACTAGTGTGCAAATGGACAATGCTAGGCACTTATGCAAACATGCAAGTAAGCACACAAGGCAAGCATGCAAACCAAACTCAAGGATGGACTTAAACATGGATTAGACAACTCCTATAGGCCTAAAAACAAGAGCTAAGATGCTAAGTCATGAGGGCTAAACACACATGCACACATGCACAAGTTAAGGCACCAACACTTAAGATAACAAACAACCCTTAAGCACACTTAAAGGTACAACAATGTACTACTAGCATGCATATGAAGCTCTGAAAATCATGCTAAACATGGTGCCAAACCAAGCAACAAAGTACAAAAAGCATGCACACATAGGTCCAACATTCAAAGCAAGTCAATGGGGGCATTGAACTATACTTACACAAAACAAATATGGCATGCATTAAACAACTAAAACAGGTTTTAGCATGTTAAAACAATGCCAAATGGCTACTTAGATGGCATCTAAGAGGCTTGAAATCAAAGGCATGCATTAAGGCCAAAACATGGAGCATGCAATACATGCTTTCAAAGCATTAAAGAGGCAACTAAGGTAAGCATACAAGCACACCAAAGGGTCTGAAATGACATGCCAAATGGTTCCAAACCATTAAAATGAGGTGAGAAACACATGCTACACATGCATACTCAAAGGCTAGCAAGCCTAAAATGCAAGGGGGCTACGAGATACATGCTAAGATTGACCAAAAAAACTTAGGACAGACCTAAAGCATGGCAAAATAAGCATATACACTTCATGGATCTAAGCCTAAAGCATGCTCAAACTAGGGCTAACAACCTAGGCATGTTAAGGGACCAAAGTGGCATTACAAAGCAAGTGTAAGATGCAAAGCCCAAACTGAAAAAGACCCTTCAACAACACTGAAGAGAGACCAAAAATATGACTACCCACAGTATATGACAAGCCCCAAATCAATATACAAACATGCTCAAAAGGCAATGCAAGATTAAGGCCCACAAAGGGGTATAACATGAAGTACCAAAAGGGTGCACCAAACAGCCAAAGACCCTTCATGAGACATGTAGAGGGGAGTAAAATAAGACACTTTTCAGGCCTGTCGAAGGCCCAAAACCAGAAGCATGGTAGGCTAACAAAGCATGCAAGATTACGGCAAATAGAAGAGATTATGAAACAACTGCAAGATAGGGGTCCTAACAAGGTTGAGCCCTTCTTCAATGTTGAATAAGGGCTCAAAATGAGCCTACTTACAGTTTATTACATGCTCAAAAACAGATTATACACAAGCCAAACATACTATGCAAGATTATGGCATAAAGAGGGCTAATGAAGGAAGTGCTAGCTACTGTCCTCAAACAGTAAGAGGTCCTCAATCAAACACGAAGAGGACCCCAAAATATGATGATTTTAGTTTGGGTCGGAGCCCAAAAGTGCTTGAAAGAAAGGCTTAGATGTGAAGCAAGAAAATGCTAGAAAAGGGAAGAAGATGGCTTACCCTTGAAGACCAGCAAACCAGCACCTCTTGAACTAAGTTTGGGTGCTCCTAAACTCAAGAACAGCCCCAAGTCGCTGCAATGGAGTAAGGATGCTTTGTGTTATGAGTTGATGAAGAAATGGCCCAAGAACAAGGGTATTCGATGGTTGAATGGGAGAGATATAGTGAGAGATGGAGGAAATATGTATGTATATATCAGATATATCTATATATCTCTGGTTTTTGTTCCAAACATCCCCACCTCTAACAATGGAGAGAAGGGCTCTTATATAGGCCAAGTATAAGCTCTTAACTTAATGGCTAAGCAAATGGAAAGGGTCAAAGGGCAAAGGGGGTTCAAAGGGGTGCAAGGCTTCTAGGAGAAGATACAGCTGGACAAGCTTCTCCAAGAAGCTTGGCCAAAGGGTTCAAGCTTCTAGAAGCTTTAAGGGGTTCAAAGGTGCAAAAGGGGTAAGTGATAGCTACGGATCTCAGATGGCTGAGAGCCCTTCAACAAAGTTGAAGAGGGGCTCAAAATAAGAAACTTTGTAGTTTACGACCAAGACCAAAACAGCCCACAAGTATGCCTAAAATACCGTGCAAAACGGGCCTAAAAAGAGGTAAAGAGACAAGTGACAGATGGAGATGTCAAACAGTAAAAGGTCCTAAATCAAACATGAAAAGGACCTCAAAATATGACTATCTCAAGTTCAGGTCGGAGCCCAAAAATGCAAGATGAGGGTTCGGGAGCCAAAACACGCAGTTCAGGCCCCGAAGTGGGTCGTTAGGGCACCTAAGCGTGTCCGACCACGGTTGGTCTCTTGACCACAAGGTCCTCGAAGGAGGAAATAAGATGCATGCCAAAAACGGCAACGGGGTGGTTAGACGGTCCCAACCGAGGCATACGGCCGACGGTTCAAAACCGAACCGGCTCAATGGGAAAAATGGCTCATGACCACAAAACGTAGCCTACGGCCATCGAGAGATGGTCTACGAGACCTCTCCTCCCTTTGGGAAGAGAAAACAGAGAAAACGGAGCCGGTTCGCAAACCGAGACAAAGCACAAAAGAGTCCTAAGTCCGGAGGCAAGGCTCAGAGTCGGACTCCGCAACCTCGTAACGAAAGCACAATATGCAACATCACCAAGCGCCAATTGATGACGCCCGAGTCTTAGGGTGGGTCAAAATTGGGGTGTCTACACCTAATTAGTTAACAAACTAACTAAGTAAGGAAAGACAGTAACCCGACTCGGGAAGAGTGTCCAATGCAATGCATGCTCGGTCCCGCTAAGCGACCGCCATACATAGATCGCTTTTCTCGCTTTCTCTAAAGACTGCCAAAGTCTTTGAATTGCTTCCCTGGACATTGAGGAACACCAACGGCTGAGTAGAATTGCCATCGGCAGTGGGATGTGGTCATCGGTCGCTGATGAGTCCATCGCCACCAATTGATTACGGCCGCACTCAGGCAATGATCGGCAAGAAATTCTGCAGTAACCTGCTTGACAACAAAGAGAGATGAGCCTTGCATGGCAATGCAATTCAAGCCATATATGCACCAACCAAGCCCCTTATCATGTATATGACTCAAAGGGACATGGTCCTTAGTTCTCGGACCACCAATTTGCGATTTACGCGTGATGGCCCAAGGACCAAGTGTGCACATTTTGATGTCAAATGCAATGCAAACCACATAATCACATAAGAGGGCCAACCTCTATCATACTCATTTCAAGAGGCCAAGCATGTACAATGCAATGCAATTTCTAAGAATGTGAGTATGAAGCTAGCATGCAACATAGACAATGCAATGTAAGAATGCAAGTATGCAAACACACATGCAAGACAAGCATGCAAACTAAGCAAAGGGGTGGACTTAAACATGACTTGGGAAGCCCTAAGTAGGCCCAAGACAGTGGCCAAAATGCAAAGGAAATGAGGCCAAACACACATACATACATGCACATGTTAAGGCCTAAATACTTAAGCATCAAAGGACATCTTTTAAGCACACTTAAAAGGGAACAATCATGGACACATGGCATGCATTAAGCTCAAAATCATGCAAGAACATGGTGCCAAACCAAGCAAACAAGATAGGCTAAACATGCAATAAATGGCCCAAGCATTCGAGGCAAGCCAATGAAGTATTGAACTACACTTAGCAAGACCTAACATGGCATGAATTTAATGGCCAAAAATAGAGTTTTAGCACATAAAACAAAGCCCAAAAGACCACTTAGATGGCATCTAGGTGGCTTGAATTCAAAAGCATGCACAAATGCACTTTCAAGGAGCATACAACACAAGCTCATGAGGCATCAAAGAGGCATCCAAGGCAAGCATACAAGCATGCTAAGGGGGCTGAAATGATGCTATAGATGGTGCCAAACCATTAAAATAAAGCAAGCAATGCATGCTACACACTCATACACTTAAGGCCAACTAGCCAAAATGCAAAGGAGTTATGCAAAGCATGCTAAAACCGACCCAAACAACTAAGGACAGACCTTAAACATGGCAAAATAAGCACAAAAGCTTCACAAGACCAAACCTAAAGCATGCTAGAACAATGGTTTACAACCTAAAACATGTTAAGGCCTAAACATGGTATTACAAGGTAGGTATGCTAAGCATGCATGGTGTACCAAAACCAACTTAAAACCATGTTATATTATGAAAATATAAGCATGAAAAATAGCCAAGGCATGATCAACAAACCCTCAAACATGGTGCTCCCTCAAGAGGCCAAAAATGGTCATTTTCAAGGACAACAAGGAGATGGGGTGGCCCTCTCCTTCTTGGGACTTCAAGGCACCATCCTTACCATTGAAATCCCTCAAGATTTCAGTGGTGAGGAGGCCCAAACACCACAGTCCCGAAGTTCACTCAAAATAGCACAAAATGGAACCCCTCAAGGCTTAGGAGGGGTCAAACACCTCCAAACCACAAAGCACTTTAAACAAACTATTTAGAGGGCCCAAAAATAGAACTTTCTTATGTTATACACTAAGCACAAAAACAGTTCTAAGATAGGCAAAAATAGAATGCAAGAAAGGGGTAAAAAGGGGTAAGATTGTTACCCTTGAAGAACCTCTTCAACAATGATGAACCAGCCCCTTCTTGAGCTCCAAATCAGCTTCAAAGCTCCAAAAACAAGCCTCAGGAACCTCAATTCCAAGAGGATAGTGTGATGATAGGTGTTTGTGTGCAATCCTAAGGCTAAAACACACACTAGAACACATAAGAGAGATATAGAGATAGGAAATATGTATAAACCCTAACCCTAATCCAAAGCTTCTCTAACAATGCTCTGTAACCAAAATCTCTAACCCTAAGGCCAAGAGAGAAGGGCTCCTCTTATAGAGGAGCCAATCTTGTAAAGCTTACCAAGGAAGCTAACAAGAAGGCTATCCCTCCGCATTAATGCAGTATGGAGGGGAACAAAATGCGTGATATCTGCTTTTAAATTATCTACAAAAGCAGTATGAACAAGAGTCGGTGCTCAAAAATGCCATTTTGACAAAATGGATCACGACGCAACAAAGAATGCCGACCGGCATAAACATTGCCGATGGCAACAAAATACCAGCCGGTGGCCTCTAGCCATGGCCGGTGATATGTGGGAATGCCTCACAAGGCATTCCCTGCCCCTCCAAGGCAAAAGACAAGTGCTTGGTGCAAAACCAGACACTAAACAGTCGAGTTCGGAGATCCTGAGGCAAGGCGCGTAGCCGAGACCTCCGGGAACTCCAAATGAACACAAACATGGATGATCACCGAGTGTTCAAACGGTGACGTCCAAGTCTTGAGGATGGTCAAAAATGGGGTGTCTACAGTTGCCCCTCTTTGACAGAACTCGAAAGTCATGACAATGACGGGAGTGAATGTCAAAGCCCAGAGACGACCCATTTTTGACAAGGCCGAAGACTTAGACAAACATGCAAGACAAATAAGGTATGCGCCCGAAGGCAGGGGCAAGATGCAAGACAATGCACGAGGCCGAGCATAACTTATGATCATGCAAAGAAAAGCTGTAACGAAGCACACATGCAACAGTTTTAAGCTAGCATACACCAAACTACACTACAATACAGAAAGGATGTAAGAATTATACAATTCTCGAGACGTCTCACTCGGAGGATACAATACCTGTCCGGTTCATCTGGTTCCACCAGTGGTAATTGAACCGTACATACAATATCGTGCCTGCAAAGAAAACAACTTAACAGGTATGATATTGTTAGCAATATGCATGACAATGCAAGAATGAATGCAAAATGATATGCAATATATACAAAACAATGTATGAATAATGCAAATGAAAATGCAATGCAATTGAAACAATGCAAACTACATGCAAAGCAACTGAATCATGATCCAATCATGAGTGGTTCAAAACCACACAAATGTCAAATAGATGGATGGAGGTGACAAGTCCGGCTCGCCATAGAACGATCAACCTAACTATGAGTAATGTAGACTAATACAAGAACGAGTATTGGGGAATGACATAAGTGGGGAAACAACTCACGAAGAAAGAATGATGATCCTAATGCGGATGCAAAATTACACTACAATGTAATATATATAATGGATATGGCATGCAAACCAAATCTTGCCTAGGAAAGGCATGTACACAAACAAGCCACGCCTAACATAGAACGGTTCACTAAACTATGCTTTGACACGAGGAGTATGGGCACATACCAGACCAAGCTCAACATGGAAAGGCGCAAGCCATATATGGAAGATGATGCAATGAATGCATGCAATCTAAAATGCAATGGAATGGATACAATGGATATGGCACGCAAGCCAAACCAAATCTTGCATAGGAAAGTCATGTACACAAACAAGTCACATCTAACACAGAAAAGGTGCCGCAACCCTCAAACCAACATACCAACGTGGAATAGGCGCGTACACATGCGTAATCGCGTTTTAACGTGAAAAGTAAGGGCACATACCAGACCAAGCTCAACATGGAAAGGCGCAAGCCATAGATGGAAGGTGATGCAATGGATGCATGCAAACTACAATGCAATATCTTCAAATATGCAATGGAATGGATATGGATACAATGGATATGGCACGCGGGCCAAACCAAATCTTGCCTAGGAAAGGCATGTACGCATGCAAGCCGCGGCTAACATAGAACGGTCTACTGAACTATGCTTTGACACGAAAAGTATGGGCACATACCAAACCAAGCTTAACATGGAAAGGTGCAAGCCATAGATGGAAGATGATGCAATGGATGCATGCAATCTACAATGCAAATGCATGACAATGCATGTTTATTTTCTATAATGCATGACAATGCGGTATGATGCAATATGCTGGGGAAAATGCAATGGATGCGTGCAAGCTACAATGGAAATGCATGACAATGCAATATTTACCATGTATGCGTGACAATGCACTACTTACAATGGATGCATGACAATGCACTGTGATGCAACAGCTATGTTTGCAGCTTTCCCTATCTTACCAACAGGGTGATATACTAGGTTGGTTCAGTATCCAGAACTGAGGCGTAAACATGCTGCCTTAACCTATGGGGCTTCCATACAGATTTCAAGCCGAGGATACACCCCTGGGTATTTAAACCAGACTTTAGTCTCGTAACTTTCAACCTTTATGCGTTCTAGGCATAAGCCGTCAACTCTAGTTTCCACCGTCCCAGTTGGTCTTCTAGGAACTCACCGCACACACAGGCAAGTGGCTTTACCAGACCACCGAAAGTCGTTCGGGCATGACAAACACCAAAGGAATTGCACCTTCAGAGGATTTAAGGTCTCCTAGACCGTGATGCAAAATGCATGCATGACAATGCATGTTTTTTTTTTGTTGTTTCGGAATGCGAAGGATGCATGATGTTGGTGTACGCAACAACACAAGTTTACTTGAAATGCATGACAATGCATGAAAATTTAATGCGCGGCGACGCACGGCTTTAGATGCATGACAATGCAAATGAGCGGATTTATGGTCTTGCCGGACCGCGCGTGTTTTTGGTCCCGCTAGACCATGGCGTGTTTTCGGTCCCGCCGGACCCACTCTGGGGCAATGCATGAATTTGAGATGTGGTGCACAAGATAGTGCGATGGAATGCATGCCAAATGCAATGAGATGCGCACAACAACGCGATGCGTTAGACAACGCGAGTGCAGGTCTTGCACCTCCCAAGGATTTTAGGTCTCCTAGACCGTGTGTGTTTAAGGTCTCACCAGACCGTCGTGCATGTTTAACGTCTCGCCAGACCGGCGTGCGTGTTTAAAGTCTCGCCAGACCGCGCGAACAATGCAATTGAAATGCAATGCACAAGACAGTGCGATCGAAATGCGATGCACAAAGCAGTGCGATTGAAATGCGATGCACAAAACAATGCGATTGAAATGCGATGCACAAAACAGTGCAATTGAAATGCGATGCACAAAATAGTGCAATTGAAATGCGATGCACACGGGGCAACTTTTCAGTCTTGTAAAAGCCAAAAAGGATACGAGAAGGATACACCTTGCACGAATTCGAGTGCAACGCACAGGAGACACGACCCAAGCCCAAAACGGAAGCCGGTTGAGCATCGAAAATGCACTGTTTTGCACTGTTTAAGCAATGAAGACTCTGAAGCACTTATGTAACCCAAGAAAAGGTGTAGGAGGCTCAAAACCCACTGTAGGAGACCACCGGCTGTCCACCGCCATCGATGCATCACCAAATTGGCTTCGCCATCGACAATTCCATCGGCACAAAAAACTGTCGACCGGCAAAGAGTTTGGCCGACCGGCAAAGAATTCCTGTATCGAGGCAGTTTTGACATTTTGCTACAGGTCTTTTCAAATTGGGTTTGTAACCCTATTTTCTTCACCTGTATGCTCAAAATCCATTCTCCTCTCTAGAGTGTTTTTGTCCTTGATTTCTCATTTTCTTGCTTTAACCTTGATTTCGTTGTTCGATTCGCGAATATCTTCGCATTTCGAGTGTTTTGAACCGAACGAAACTTCGTTTCGGTGTCCCGTCTTTGATTTCCACCACTCGGGGCTTGTTTCCCTCGAGTTTTTCTTGATATCCATGCCTTTTCCTCACCTCATCTTTTTCGGCCATTTCTGACCCTCTCGGGGTTGACTTTTTGTTGACTCTTCGTATTCTCTCCCATTTTTCCCTCTTCCGGCCATTTTCACATTCTCTTCGAGATGGCGGATGATCTTCCAGAGGGTGGGGCTCCTCCAGAGCTTGAGATGGACCCCGAGGCCGAGCCCTTGCCACTCCGCCTTCGGCCGTTCGATCCGGAGACCTACAGGCCCGCGGTTAACATGATGCTCCCTGATGGGCTACGCCAGTTCCGGAGCTTCGAGAGGGGCATGGCACCCAAGCTGCTACTTCGTGAGCCCGAGTCACACTTGTCGCACGGCGCCTCCGAGGTACATTCTTCCCTCGGTTTCAATTTTCCGCAATGTAGAATACTTAAACTGCTATTGTTGATTCTGTTCTTTAATTGCTCAGTTTAAATGCACTGATGCACTGTACACTGTAGTTGATTGTGAACACACTTGCAACTGATAACTGCTTGAATCTGACACGCGCACACACACTGCACTAGCCTTGAATTGCTCAAACACATTGACACAACACATACTGTAGTTCACTGCTAGTACATCGGCACCCGCTATCTGCTTGATTTATGAAAAATATGCACACATGCTGTATCTGTACTGAACCACTCAAACACGCTGACATATCACACGTCGTAGTTTACTGCTAGTACACCGCACCGGCGTCTATTTGAATCAAAACGGCACACACGCCACATCTGTGACCGAACTGCTCAACACACCGACATATCATATGTCAGAAGTTCTCGCTAGCACACCGACACCCAATGCCGCTTTTACATTTGAAATGTGCACACACACACTATATCTCAGATGCTTCAAAATCAAGATCTTGAATATTGCTTCGCAATTGCTGTTTTTGATTACAGGGGGATTCCCATACCATCCGCGGGTATGGGAATGTCATTGCCTGAGACTGGTATGCAGAGTTGCCAGACGCGGTTCTCCAGATTGTCGATGAGGCGGGTTTCGGCATCTTCTGCAAGGGGCTCTCCCAGCTTACTACCCGCAGACTTGCTCGCTGCTTTAGTGGAGAGGTGGTGGGATACCACCAACTCATTCCACTTCTTCGTCGCAGGGGACATGACGATGACCCCTTATGACTTCTCGATGCTCACCGGCATCAGGGTAGGGGGGATCCGATTCCCTTCGATACTGACATGGGTGAGTGGGACGCCGCCACCACTGCTTTCGGCCACCCTCCCTTGCTCAAGGTGGTTTGTCAGATACTCGTAGTTCGAGAGTCAGTTCCGGACTCAGCGAGCCTTGGAGGAGGAGGCGCAAATGACCCCAGAGGAGGTAGATCAGTATGCGCGAGACTTCATCATGTTTCTGCTTGGGACGACCCTATTCGCCGACCGGGCGAACACCGTGCCTCTATGTCTGTTGAGCGCACTGGTGGATGTCAGGCGGATCCGCGACTACGACTGGGGTGGCGCAGGCTTGGCCACTTTGTATGGTTACATGAGTTCTTCTTCCTGCCACGGACAAATTTTAATGGCGGATAGCTTGGGAGGTACATCTTCTTCCGCTTTTACATTTTTGCTTTCTTACATTTTCAGATTCAGACATTGCACACACCACGGTTCCGCTTTTATCGACTATATATCGCACACGCCGCACACACATATACTGCTTAATCGACGACATCGCATTACACCGTACACTCGCACAATATATCGCGACAACACACGGCTCTGCCATTTTTGCTTTATTCTGTATTCTGCTTTATCTGATAATCATACTGATATCTATTCTGCAGTTGTGGGTCTATGCCTACTTTCCCAGGCTTGCCCCAGTACCCGATGTGGAGATCCCGCTTGACATCCCCTTTTCTCATCGTTTTGACGTGCAGTGTGTGCGGAGACCCCGGGAGTCTTTTATCTTTTTCTGTCGCTACTTCGACACCATCACCGCCGCGGAGGTATGTTCAACTTTAGAGCTTGTTTAAGCTTCGCTTTAGCACTGTATTTTGACAATGTAGATAACAAACTGATTTATACCAGATCACCGGCAACCTGGCCTCAAGGTTGTCCGTGGTGAGAGACCACAACGAGAGTGCTGAGGAGACTGCTTGTCTCCGGATTCTATTGGAGGGCCCGGTCTGTCGGGCTTGGTACCTGGGGGAGCGCTTCTTGCGTCAGACCCTGGGTTTACCGGAGCAGATAGTTCCGGGTCCGCCTCCTACACATATGAGGCATACGGAGAGGCTTTCTCTCAAGCACCTGAGAGAGTACACCGTTGGCTGGAGCGCGGAGCGTCACAGAGGCGAGGGTGATTATGCCGAGTATGTCCGGACCTACCTTATGCGACCCTTGGGCGGTGATCGCCGAGCTGGGAGGGAGAGGCCAGCGGCGCCAGCAGCTGGAGCGGGAGCATTGAGGAGGGCTCAAGCCCGTGGTAGGGGCGGAGTTCATCGAGGGCTGGCCTGCTCGCCCACTTCACTCACCATGCAGAGGCGGTGTGGGCGACCTACCAGATCCCTTTGCTCTCGCCTCCAAACCGATCACGAGTTGGTTGATGTTGATGTCCCTAACTTGCCTTCGGTATGTATTACTTCATTTCGCATCTTGTACTGTTATTTCATTTCAGCTTATTTGATATTCTGCAGAATAATGATGCATCTGATACTTTTGCAGGCGTCCTCCGAGTACGCCCGGTAGTCATTGGAGCTGAATGCCTCCATGATGGGGATGCTACAGCGGACCTTTGACCTCCTGGCCCTCTACAGTATCCCGGTATGTTCTTTCTGACCACAGTCTCAAACCATACGCAAACTGCTTTACATGATCTGATGCACGACACAACACCTGATAAACTGTTCATAGCATTCATACAATCAGATTCACACATCAGATTTATACATCGATTCTCGCGACTGATTCATCGCTTCACACTGCACTCATACAATCAGATTCGTGACGATTCACTACTCACAAGATTCACACATCAGACTCATACATTGTATTCTGCATAGATATTCTACTCACAGAGTACTAATGCATTTGCCTTTTATACTTTTCAGCCTCCTTTCCAGATTCTGTCGGTGGGTGGTGTTCCAGCTGTGCCCTCTATTCCTGTTCGAGGAGGGCGTGGAGACTCCGCACGTCCCCGTACCAGGGGAGGGCGTACTCATGTCGGGAGTAGCTCTCGGGCACCCATTCCTGATGACGAGGATGACGATGATGATGAGTCCGAGGCAGAGGCAGAGGCCGAGTCATCTGAGGAGGCTGGAGACGACTCAGACTCAGGCTCAGATGGCGATGCTGATGATGCTTCTGGACCTTCGTCCAGAAAGAGGACTAGAACAGACTGATGGCCCCGGAGCCATTTTTGACATTCGACACAGATTTTTGCTGTTTGTTTTTGTTTGTTTTGTTCCTTTCTGCACTTTCCTCTTTTGTCAGTAGTTAGGGTACTTTGTACTGCCGCAAGCAGATTTTGTTTCCAAAACTTATGTACTTGAAAAGATTTGTGAAATGGAACAAACTTTTTGTCTAAAAAAGTGTTTACATTTGTATATCTTACTCATTGCATCGCGTTACACCTCAATGTAAATGAAAGTGATTTATTGTCTGAAAATTTGAACACTTGCACTGTAATAATCAGATAACTAACCAACAAACAGCAAAACAACCCAAGTAACCCATCGCTCGATTCTCAACACACGTTCTTACTCATCGATTAATCAAGATACAACCAGAATATAGTATTTGGTTCATTCTGCACACAACAAATCCTGAACAAACACCCCCAATCTGACAAGACGGACTATGAAAGCTGAAACGGTTGCAGTTGAAACACACTTGGATGCCCCAAATTTTCCCTTTTCTTCTTTTGTTTCGCATACAATGTAGAGAATGGCACAAAGACTCGAAAGCATAAGCGATTTTAACTTTTGAAGAGGGGTTCTGCAACCGGGGTATCGAGCCTAAAACCGAATACAGCGGGAAAGACTCAAACAAAAGGTGAGCGACCTGGACACAACAAGGTACGCCCGGAAAAGACTCAAGACGAAAGTTGAGGTAAACAAAATAAAAGACGTGACACACGGACGTGTTTATAAGAAAAAAAAACACCACGGATCTCGAGGAGCCAGTTCCTCCGGGTATATTCCCACCCTTTTTTGATTTGTGATTCTCACATCGCTCAGCCCTCAGGCTCGATTTTTCTCTCAAAACCCTTTTGCTCACTTCTCTTTCCGCTTACACCTCTCTATTCTTTATTCTCTCATTTTTCATTCCTCCCCAGGGTGATTAATGAATGAATAGGGAATTGCGGGTTCATGCCCAACACCGTTAGCCCACGGCTATTTCTTCCGGTAGATAGAGTGCCCTTCTGGCAAGTATGTTGACGGCGGGGAAAAGACAGAAGACCTGACTCAATTGCGCCCCTAGTTCATCACTTTGACCATTTTTTCATTTTCTAAAATAGTTTTGACCAAAATGTGAGTTGGATTAACATACTTGTTCGATTTTTGATTTGAAAATCATACAAGTCAGGCTGTAAGCATTGAAAATTTTCCTTTTTGGGTCCAAGAAGATGGTCCAATTTTTGGGAAATGGAATAGTTTTCGAGAAAATATTCAACTTCAATAAAAATTTTCAAAAACTATCTTTGTAAACAATCAACGCTCGACGAGTGCGGAACTTACCCTCGAGATGCGCAACCTCAGATCCGAGGTAATGGAAAATTGCCCCTTGCTTGAAGGGGGTACATGGGAACGGAAAGTTGCCCCTGGTTTGGATGGTAACTTGTGGCAACGGAAAGTTGCCCCTTGTCTGGATGGTGCCGCAGCATGCTATAAACTGCTTTTATCAAGGATAATCGAACTCAAGACGATGGTCTGAACCAATATATGGACACAGTCACTGTAAGAGCAATGGTGGTTGGACTTCAAGATGAAGTTGCCTACGTATCCCAAACATGGGAATCAAGCTCACGAGTTCCGTTGTTACAACCGTTGTCGATGCAAGAGGAAGCAAGGATGATCAAAACCATTACATGGATCGGGCGCCAGGAAAGCTGGGCCGGACTTCAAGATGAAGTTGCCCACGATCCCAAACATGGGAATCAAGCCTCACGAGTTCCGTTAAGGGTACACTTGGGTATTTTCACCTTCACTTTTTAGGCTCTAATTTTTGCCAAGGCTGCTGCTGTGTTTTCTAACCTTAAGAGCTTCTTTTTTTTTTCTTTCTTCTTCTTCTTTTTTTTTTAATTCTTTTTTGTTTCTCGATTTTTTCTTTTTTTTTTTTTTTTTTTTTTGCATTTTTTCATTTTTTCTTTTCTTTGATTTTCTTTCTTTTTTTTTTGCATTTTTTCATTTTTTTTTCTTTTCTCTTTTCTTGCTCTAACTTTTGCTCGGTCGCCTTCTTCCAGTTTTCGGCCCAGCGAGCCTCTCAAAGGGTAAAAGTGTAGCATAGTCCATGCCAAATGGTTTTGATATCCCGTCATCCGAGCCTAGAGAATGACTGCTGTAATCGATTTATGGAAGGATCCATCACGGTCGCTTCCTCAGCCTCTGCTGGTGAGATCTAATCTTTTTGATCTAAATTTGATACCTCTTGCATGAGGGCTGCTTCAAATCGGGCCTCACAGGCCTTTCAGGGCGATTGGCTGTTGAACGTTTTGAACAGATTCCAGGTTCGCGACAGATTGGTTGAATCTCGAGGCTGAGAGCGATCCTTGGTTGCACAATCTCAAGAGCAATTCCACACAAGCATTCACAGGACCGCGCAAAACAGTTTATTTTTGAAAGTTTTTAAGAAAGCGACAAATCGCACGCGCAGAAGATAGTGTGAAACCGGTCTGGATCAAGCCAGGGTCCTTCTCAGTACTCACTCTAACAAGCATGATTTTATTCATAAAAAGGTTTAGCAGGCCTATCCTTCTCTCAAGTATGATCAAGTTTTGAGAAAACCCGAGGAATTCCTTCCTCTTCGTTTTTTACATCAAGGTTTCAAAAAGGAGGTTTTGAAAAAAACTTAGGTTAATGCAATGAGTTTGCCGAGCAGGAGAGTAGGCGAGATGTACTGTCGGCCCATTCAAATCCTCTGGCATAACTGGTTCAAACAATAAGTAAGGGAACATGATAGCCGCAGCCGTTTCATTCAAAACTTCCAACTGCAACTGGCTCCTCAACAGAGACAGACTCAAAAGGAAAACAAAAGGGGTAATTACAAAACGGTGCTCGAGGCGACAACCCCGAAATCACCCGATATTCTATACAAAGGGGACTGACTCGCTACATCAAGACAGACCCTTAAGCAAAAAGACTGACTCAAGACAAAGAGACAGACTCAAAACAAAAGACTGACTCGATACCCAAGCCAGAATTTACAAAACTAGTGTTCGTAGATGCTCAAAAATACGTGCCAGACGCCACATCAAAAATGCACCAGGCACCGCCAGCAGGCGATTCACCCTTCGATTACATACTTGCAGTATCAGTGTCCTCAAAATCCAATAACTAGGTAGTAACAGACTTGGCTGAGGTGGGTGGGAGGATAACCTCGTTGTCAATCAAATCATGTACCTCATGACGGAGGCGGAAGCAATTATCGGTAGCATGACCAGTTTGTTGGTGGTACGCCAAGACAAAGCAAAGATCATGTGTAGCAGGAGATTCTTCAGAGTGGCCGAGGCTCCAAGGGTTTAAGGTGTCCTCTCTGCAAGGATCCGAAGTGCCTTGGACAATGGCATGTAGAGAGCATGGAAGACTCTCGCCCTCAGGCGTGTACTTTGAAGTCTCGAAAGCATTTTTGCTAGACGACTAGCGAACGGATCTACAGTAATCGCCTTAACTTTCTCGGGTCCTTCCCGTGCAGGTTGGGAGCGTATGAACTATTTCGCATGACGGGCTCGCCTGCCTTCTCGACCGGCTTGAACTACTCGCAGTGGAGTGGGAAAGCATCCTCCATGCCTTTTGTTGCAACCGCAGCTATCTGCTTGTTCATCCTCCCGGCCAAAGCCTCGACTACCCACAAGAAGCTTGTTCGACAGGGTCGCATCCGCTTCATTTTATCTTTACCTCTAGCCTCGCCGATCAAGGGTTTGGGTCGACGCTGACATGTCATTGTTATAGTTGGAGGCCACCGTTGGTTAAGTTCAATCACGATCTCCCCAACAATGGGGTTCTGGGGTACAAAACCTCCCAAGATATGGTGCGGCGGTGGCGATGAAGACATTCCATAGGCGAGATCTGCCACTTGACTGGAGATCACCTATCATCCCCATCACAAATGTAGTAGGCTCACGAGCCCGATATAGTTGAGGGGTCCAAACCGATGTGCAAGCCAGCGACTGGTAGATGCGGCATATCAATATTGGTCTCACTTTGTGGAGTGATTCTTGACCCAACGCGTCATTATAACCACGATCTCTTCTAAATTTCAATTATCATAGGTCTTGCCTCTAAGGGGGAAACATCGACTATTCTAGAATTCTCGAATCGAAGGAAAAGAAGCAAGATTTCAAATTTCAAACGGATCAAACACAAAAATTAACAATCATTTCTACCATCGATCATCGTTTCGTAAATCACTGTTTCACAAAACATCAATCAATATCCACGTATATAATCGATCTCGCAAACGGACATCGTGCCCTTAGTTCGAGCATACTAAATCGAACCGATATATGCGTTCTCAGAGAGATACACTCTAAAAGCACATAGCAAATAAATGAGAGCCAATACACCCCTATGTTGGGGTAGGGTTTCGTCCCTATTTTGTCGAGCTAGGGTTTCACTATGCACACATCGCTTCAAACAACCTAACATCGGTAAGCAACCCGTCCTAGTTTGGAATGGTCACTATGGATTCCTAATATGCACTAGGTCGAATGGTCGAAGGGTGCCCCTTGAAGACCGGGTTTGTGTTCTATCGCAGAGCCCGAATCGTCACCTTATGGCATGCTTTGACAAAGTCAAGCTTCCCAAGAAACCGCCAGAATAGCAGATGGCCAACACGGTGTCCTAGGCGCACCGATGCACATGCAATGCAAAGAAGCACATAAATGTAGTCAAACAGATATCACGAAGTTCGAGTCAAACTCTCTAAAATCCTCAAAGAGAGTCACCAGAATCAGAATATCGCCGAGGGAACTCACGGGTTACTTACGCTTCGACTCGATGAAGTCACGTCAGAATATGAACCAAAGAGTCCAAATTCGCAAATCATTTTGAGAAAATAGATTTTGAAAAAGAAGTGCCAAACATGGATCGCCAGACATGAGTCGCCACCTAAATATTTTTAATGGAGAAATTTAGGAAAACCCGACTCGGTGCCAAAGGCCACGGTTCTGCCATCACCAAAGTTGCCTCGGCTCGGGAGCTTGGGTACGATTGGGGAAGGTCAGCTATGAGCACCCCCTCTCGCCCGATCCGAAGACTGGCCTCTACTAACCATGATATCCAATTTTGAAAATATTATGTGTTCTTATTCCGGTTATTAACCTAGAATTACTATGTTATGCGCGCAACAAACAAGTATAGACTAGATTGTCTAATTTGGAAATAAGCATTGCATATCCGTTTCTCTTGAAAAATACTTTGGAATTTGCTACTCGCAAGTAGGCTAAAACACGGATTTCAATGATTTTTTCCAACTCAGACAATCCAACCTTCACCCACAGGCAATCAAACAGTTTATCTCACATAAGGCCTAAACATGGTATTACAAGGTAGGTATGCTAAGCATGCACGGTGTACCAAAACCAACTTAAAACCATGTTATATTATGACAATATAAGCATGAAAAACAGCCAAGGCATGATCAACAAACCCTCAAACATGGTGCTCCCTCAAGAGGCCAAAAATGGTCCTTTTCAAGGACAATAAGGAGAGGGGGTGGCCCTCTCCTTCTTGGGACTTCAAGGCACCATCCTTACCATTGAAATCCCTCAAGATTTCAGTGGTGAGGAGGCCCAAACACCACAAATTCGAAGTTCACTCAAAATAGCACAAAATGGAACCCTCAAGGCTTAGGAGGGTCAAACACCTCCAAACCACAAAACAATTTAAACAAACTATTTAGAGGGCTCAAAAACAGAACTTTTTATGTTATACACTAAGCACAAAAATAGTTCTAAGATAGGAAAAATAGAATGCAAGAAAGGGGTAAAAAGGGTAAGATTGTTACCCTTGAAGAACCTCTTCAACAATGATGAACCACCCCTTCTTGAGCTCCAAATCACTTCAAAGCTCCAAAAACAGCCTCAAGAACCTCGGCCAAGAGGATAGTGTGATGGTAGGTGTTTGTGTGCAATCCTAAGGCTAAAACACACACTAGAACACACAAGAGAGATATAGAGATAGGAAATATGTATAAACCCTAACATTAATCCAAAGCTTCTCTCACAATGTTTCTAACCAAAATCTCTAACCCTAAGGTTAAGAGAGAAGGGCCTCTTATAGAGGAGCCAATCTTGTAAAGCTTACCAAGGAAGCTAACAAGAGGCTATCCCTCCATACATGTGTATGGAGGGGAACAAAATGCGTGATGCCTATTTTAAAATATCTGCAAAAGTAGATGAACAGTAGTAGACTGCTCAAAAATGCCATTTTGACAAAATGGACTGCCGACCGGCAATAAACATTGCCAATGGCAACAAAATACCAGCCGGTGGCCTCTAGCCATGGCCGGTGATGTGTGGGGATGCCTCACAAGGCATTCCCTGCCCATCCAAGGCAAAACACAAGTGCTTGGTGCAAAACCAAACACTAAACAGTTGAGTTCGGAGATCCTGAGGCAAGGCGCGTAGCCGAGACCTCCGGGAACTCCAAACGAACACAAACATGGATGATCACCGGGTGTTCAAACGGTGACGTCCAAGTCTTGAGGACGGTCAAGACCCTCCAAGAGCCTTAGATCAATGGTGGAGGTGTGTGGCTATGAGGTGTGGTGTTAAAGGCCAAGAACAAACACCCTCTCTAAGCTTAGAATGTAGAGATGTAGAGAGATATATGTGCTTTTCCTTAGACAAATTTTTTTCAACCACTCTAAAGGAGAGGGAGGCCCACTCTTATAGAGAAACAAGAGGGTTCAACCTTTTTGGAGATGCTAAAGCAAAAGGTTCAAGCTTCTTGGAGAAGGTAGAGCAATGGTTCAAGCTTCTTGGAGAAACTAGAGCAAAGGGTTCAAGCTTCTCGGAGAAGCTAGAGCAAAGGTTCAAAAGGTTTAAGCTTCCACAGGAAGCTAAAACGAAGGTTCAAAAGGTTCAAGCTTCCTTCAAAAGCTAAAACAAAGGTTCAGAAGGTTCAAGCTTTCCCAAGAAGCCAAAACAAGGGTTCAAAAGGTTCAAGTTCCATCAAGAAGCTAAAACAAAGGTTCAAAAGGTTCAACCTCCCTCAAGAGGCTAAAACGAAGGTTCAAAAGGCTCAAGCTCCCTCAAGAAACTAAAACGAAGGTTCAGAAGCTTCAACTTCCTCTAGAAGCTTAAACCAGGGTTCAAAAGGTTCAAGCTTCTTCAAGAAGCTAAAATAAGGGTTCAAAAGGTTCAAGCTTCCTCAGGAAGCTAAATCAAAGGTTGAAAAGGTTCAAGCTCCCTCAAGAAGCTAAAACGATGGTTCAAAAGGTTCAAGCTGTCCAAAAACCGTGCCAAACGGAGAAATTTAAGCACTCCCGAACCAAGGCGCATGGCCGACGGTTCAAAATCGAACTGGTCTCCAACGGGAACAAAGGGTTCATTTAATTGAATAGTAGCCTACGGCCACTAAGAGTTGGTCTACGAGACCTCTCCCTTCCTTCGGGAAGAGAAAAAAAACTTGGTTCGCAAATCGAGGCAAAGCACAATGAGTCCCGAGTTCGAGGTAAGGTTTCACCAAACTCAGAATCTCGTAACGAGCACAACATGCTAATCATCGAAGCCAATCGACGATGTCTAAGCCTTAAGGTCGGTCAAAATGGGGTGTCTACAGCTGCCCCTCTTGATGTAATCCTCGAAAGTCATTAGTGACGGAGGAATGTAAAAGCCCTGAGATGACCCATTTTTGACAAGGCCAAGACTTAGACAAAAGCATGCAAGATAACGAAGATATGTGCTCAAGGTGGGGGCAAATGCAAGAACAATGAGCCTATGTGTCCTAAAACTCACCAAAATGGCTCAAACATGGCTTGAAGCATCCAAATAGGGGCTCCATTGTAAGGTCAAAATGCTAGAAAAACAAATAAGAGAGAGAGGGTCACCCCTCTCTAATTTTGGCACTCAAAACGGCATGCTAGCCACTGATAATCCACTGGATTTCAGTGGCTAAAAGGCCAAACAAAGGCCAACACAAATGCTCTAAGGCATGGCTCAAAACAAGGTAAAATGAAGCATGCAAGGGGGTAGATGACCCCCAACAGAAAAATGACCTCAAACAAACATGTTAAGGGCCTCAAAATAAGACTTTTTTCAGTTTACACTGAAGCTCAAATATGCTTGCAAGTAAGGCTAAGAGATGGATCAGTATCATGCTAAAAAGAGGGAATAGTGTGTTAACCTTGTAGCTTTAGCAAAGCCTGCAGCTTCTTGGACCAAAAACCAGCTCTTTGAGACCTCTCAAGACCCTCCAAGAATCTTAGATCAATGGTGCAGGTGTGTGGCTATGAGGTGTGGTATTAAAGGCCAAGAACAAACACCCTCTTTAAGCCTAGAATGTAGAGATATAGAGAGATATATGTGCTTTTCCTTTGACAAATTTTTTTCAACCTCTCTAAAGGAGAGGGAGGCCCTCACTTATAGAGAAACAAGGGGGTTCAAGCTTCTTGGAGAAGCTAGAGCAAATGGTTCAAGCTTCTTATAGAAGGTAGAGCAAAGGTTCAAATGGTTCAAGCTTCTTGGTGAAGCTAGAGCAAAGGGTTCAAGCTTCTCGGAGAAGCTAGAGCAAAGGTTCAAAAGGTTCAATCTTCGTCAAGAATCTAAAACGAAGGTCCAAAAGGTTCAAGCTTCCTCAAGAAGCTAAAACGAAGGTTCAAGTTTCCTCAAGAAGCCAAAAGAAGGGTTCAAAAGGTTCAAGCACCCTCAAGATGCTAAAACGAAGGTTAAAAAGGTTCAAGCTCCCTCCGTGTCAAACGATGGTTCAAAAGGTTCAAGCTCCTTCAGGAAGCTAAAATGAAGGTTCAGAAGGTTGAACTTCCTCAAGAAGCTAAAACCAGGGTTCAAAAGGTTCAAACTTCCTCAAGAAGCTAAAAGAAAGGTTCAAAAGGTTCAAACTTCCTAAAGAAGCTAAAACGAAGGCTCAAAAGGTTCAAGCTCCCTCAAGAAGCTAAAACGAAGGTTCAAAAGGTTCAAGCTCCCTCAAGAAGCTAAAACGAAGGTTCAGAAGGTTCAACTTCCTCAAGAAGCTAAAACCAGGGTTCACATGGTTCAAGCTTCCTCAACAAGCCAAAACGAAGGTTCAAAAGGTTTAAGCTCCCTCAAGAAGCTAAAATGAACGTTCAAAAGGTTCAAGCTCCCTCAAGAAGTTAAAACGAAGGTTAAAATGGTTCAAGCTGTGCAAAAACCGTGCCAAACGGAGAAAGTTAAGCGGTCCCGAACCGAGGGGCACGACCGACGGCTCCGAAAATCGAAAACTGGTCTCCAAACGGGAACAGTGGCCTACGACCTAGAAAAGTACCCTACGGCCACTAAGAGATGGTCTACGAGACCTCTCCCTCCCTTCGGGAAAAGAAAACAGAACCTGGTTCGCAAATCGAGGCAAAGCACAAAAGGGTCCCGTGGTCCGGAGGTAAGGCTCTCAGTCGAAACTCCATAACCTCAGAACGAGCTCAACATGCGCAATCACCGAGTGCTCAATCACTTACGTCTGAGTCTTAAGGTTGGTCAAAAATGAGGTGTCTACAGTTGCCCTACTTTGACAGAACTCGAAAGTCATAAGTGACGGGAGTGAATGTCAAAGCCCCCGGAGACGACCCATTTTTGACAATGCCGAAGACTTAGACAAAAGCATGCAAGATAACGAAGATATGTGCTCGACGGCGGGGGCAAAAAGCAAGAACAATGAGCCTATGCAGGTCCTAAAACTCATCCAAAATGGCCTGAAACATGGCTTGGAAGCATCCAAATAAGGGCTCCTTTGTAAGGCCAAAAATGCTAGAAAATAAAACAAGAAGAAAGAGGGTCACCCCTCTCTAATTTTGGCACTCAAAATAGCATGCTAGCCACTGAAAATCCACTAGATTTCAGTGGCTAAAAGGCCAAACAAACGCCAACACAAATGCTCTAAGGCATGGTTCAAAACAAGGTAAAATGAAGCATGCAAGGGGGTAGATGACCCCCAACATAAAAATGATCTTAAACAAACATGTTAAGGGTCTCAAAATTAGACTTTTTTCAGTTTACACCGAAGCTCAAATATGCTTGCAAGTAAGGCTAAGAGATGGATCAAAATAATGCCAAAAAGAGGGATTAGTGTGTTACCCTTGTAGGTTCAGCAAAACCAGCAACTTCTTGGGCCAAAAACTAGCTCTTTGAGACCCCTCAAGACCCTCCAAGAACCTTAGATCAATGGTGGAGGTGTGTGGCTATCTAGTGTGGTGTTAAAGGCCAAGAACAAACACCCTCTCTAAGCCTAGAATATAGAGATATAGAGAGATATATGTGTTTTTCCTTGGACAAATTTTTTTCAACCTCTCTAAAGGAAAGGGAGGCCCTCTCTTATAGAGAAACAAGAGGCTTCAAGCTTCTTGAAGAAGCTAGAGCAGAATGTTCAAGCTTCCTAGAGAAGCTAGAGCAAAGGTTCAAAAGGTTCAAGCTTCTTGCAGAAGCTAGAGCAAAGGGTTCAAACTTCTCAGAGAAGCTAGAGCAAAGGTTCAAAAGGTTCAAGCTTCCTCAAGAAGCTAAAACGAAGGTTCAAAAGGTTCAGGCTCCCTCAAGAAACTAAAACGAAGGTTCAGAAGTTTCAAGCTTCCTCAAGAAGCCAAAAGAAGGGTTCAAAAGGTTCAAGCACCCTCAAGATGCTAAAACGAAGGTTAAAAAGGTTCAAGCTCCCTCAAGAAGCTAAAACGAAGGTTCAAAAGGTTCAAGGTCCCTCAAGAAGCTAAAACGAAGGTTCAGAAGGTCCAACTTCCTCAAGAAGCTAAAACCAGGGTTCAAAAGGTTCAAACTTCCTAAAGAAGCTAAAACGAAGGTTCAAAAGGTTCAAGCTCCCTCAAGAAGCTAAAACGAAGGTTCAAAAGTTCAAAAGTTTCAAGCTCCCTCAAGAAGCTAAAACGAAGGTTCAAAAGGTTCAAGCTCCCTCAAGAAGCTAAAACGAAGGTTTAAAAGGTTCAAGCTCCCTCAAGAAGCTAAAACGAAGGTTTAGATGGTTCAACTTCCTCAAGAAGCTAAAACCAAGGTTCAAAAGGTTCAAGCTTCCTCAAGAAGCTAAAACCAAGGTTCGAAAGGTTCGAGCTCCCTCAAGAAGGTAAAACGAAGGTTCAAAAGGTTCAAGCTCTCTCAAGAAGCTAAAACGAAGGTTTAAAAGGTTCAAGCTGTGCAAAAACTGTGCCAAACGGATAAAGTTAAGCGATCCGGAACCGAGGGGCACGACTGACGGCTCCGAAAATCGAAAACTGGTCTCCAAACAGGAACAGTGGTCTACGACCTCGAAAAGTAGCCTACGGCCGCTGAGAGATGGTCTACAAGACCTCTCCTCTTCGAAGAGAAAATGTAACCTTCGCAAATCGAGGCAAAGCACAAAAGGGTCCCGAGGTCCGGAGGTAAGGCTCTCAGTCAAAACTCCGTAACCTCAGAACGAGCTCAACATGCACAATCACCGAGCGCTCAATCAATGATGTCTGAGTCTTAAGGTCGGTCAAAAATGGGGTGTCTACAGTTGCCCCACTTTGACAGAACTCGAAAGTCATAAGTGACGAGAGTGAATGTCAAAGCCCGGAGACGACCCATTTTTGACAAGGCCGAAGACTTAGACAAAAGCATGCAAGATAACGAAGATATGTGCTCGAAGGGGGGGCAAAATGCAAGAACAATGAGCCTATGCAGGTCCTAAAACTCATCAAAAACGGCCTGAAACATGGCTTGGAAGCATCCAAATAAGGGCTTCTTTGTAAGGCCAAAAATGCTAGAAAATAAAACAAGAAGAAAGAGGGTCACCCCTCTCTAATTTTTTCACTCAAAACAGCATGCTAGCCACTAAAAATCCACTAGATTTCAGTGGCTGAAAGGCCAAACAAAGGCCAACACAAATGCTCTAAGGCATGGTTCAAAACAAGGTAAAATGAAGCATGCAAGGGGGTAGATGACCCCCAACAGAAAAATGATCTTAAACAAACATGTTAAGGGTCTCAAAATTAGACTTTTTTCAGTTTACACCGAAGCTCAAATATGCTTTCAAGTAAGGCTAAGAGATGGATCAAAATAATGCTAAAAAGAGGGATTAGTGTGTTACCCTTGTAGGTTCAAGAAACCAAAGAACTTCTTGGACCAAAAACCAGCTCTTTGAGACCCCTCAAACCCTCCAAGAACCTCAGATCAATGGTGGAGGTGTGTGGCTATGAGGTGTGGTGTTAAAGGCCAAGAACAAACACCCTCTCTAAGCCTAGAATGTAGAGATATAGAGAGATATATGTGCTTTTCCTTAGACAAATTTTTTTTAACCTCTCTAAAGGAAAGGGAGGCCCTCTCTTATAGAGAAACAAGAGGGTTCAAGCTTCTTGGAGAAGTAGAGCAAAAGGTTCAAGCTTCTAAGAAGCTTGAGCAAAGGTTCAAGCTTCTTGGAGAAGCTACAGCAAAGGTTCAAAAGGTCCAAGCTTCTTGAAGAAGCTAGAGCAAAGGGTTCAAGCTTCTCGGAGAAGCTAGAGCAATGGTTCAAAAGTTTCAAGCTTCCTCAAGACGCTAAAATGAAGGTTCAGAAGGTTCAGGCTAAAATGAAGGTTCAAAAGGTTCAAGCTCCCTTAAGAAGCTAAAATGAACGTTCAAAAGGTTCAAGCTCCCTTAAGAAGCTAAAATGAACGTTCAAAAGGTTCAAGCTCCCTTAAGAAGCTAAAATGAACGTTCAAAAGGTTCAAGGTCCCTCAGGAAGCTAAAACGAAGGTTCAGAAGGTTTAAGATTCCTCAAAAAGCTAAAACCAGGGTTCAAAAGGTTCAAGCTTCCTCAAGAAGGTAAAACGAAAGTTCAAAAGGTGCAAGCTGCCGCAAGAAGCCAAATCGAAGGGTCAAAAGGTTCTGTTGTACAAAACCGTAAGCAAACGGAGAAAGTTAAGCGTCCCGAATCGAGGCGCTCTTATAGATAAACAAGAGGGTTCAAGCTTCTGGAGAAGCTATAGAAGGTTCAAGCTTCTTGGAGAAGCTAGAGAAAAGGTTCAAAAGGTTCAAGCTTGGCTTGGCTCAAAACAAGGTAAAATGAAGCATGCAAGGGGGTAGATGACACCCAACAGAAAAAAGATCTTTAACAAACTTGTTATGGGCCTCAAAATAAGACTTTTTTCAGTTTACACCGAAGCTCAAATATGCTGTCAAGTAAGGCTAAGAGATGGATCAAAATAATGCTAAAAAGAGGGAATAGTGTGTTACCCTTGTTGCTTCAGCAAAACCAGCAGCTTCTTGGACCAAAAACCAGCCCTTTGAGACCTCTCAAGACCCTCCATGAACCTTAGATCAATGGTGGAGGTGTGTGGCTATGAGGTGTGGTGTTAAAGGCCAAGAACAAACACCCTCTCTAAACCTAGAATGTAGGGATATAGAGAGATATATGTGCTTTCCCTTAGACAAATTTTTTTCAACCTCTAAAGGAGAGGGAGGCCCTCTTATAGAGAAACAAGAGGGTTCAAGCTTCTTGGAGAAGCTAGAGCAAAGGTTAAGTGACGGAGTGAATGTCATAGTCCTGAGATTTACCCATTTTTGACAAGGTCAAGACCTAGACAAAAGCATGCAAGTTAACAAAGATATGTGCTCAAAGGCGGGGCAAATGCAAAAACAATGAGCCTATGCAGTCCAAAACTCATCAAAATGACTCAAACATGGCTTGAAGCATGCAAATAAGGGCCTTTGTAAGGCCAAAAGTGCTAGAAAACAAAACAAGGAGAACAAGGGTCACCCATCTCGATTTTGGCACTCAAAATAAGATGTTAGCTAATCAAAATCCACTAGATTTCAAGGGCTAAAAGGCCAAACAAAGGCCAACACAAATGCTCTAAGGCATGGCTCGTAACAAGGTAAAATGGAGCATGCAAGGGGTAGATGACCCCAACAGAAAAAATGATCCAAAACAAACATGTTAAGCTGCCTCAAAATAAGACTTTTTCATATTACAATCAAGCTCAAATATGCTTGCAAGTAAGGCTAATAGATGGATCAAAATAATGCTAAAAAGAGGGAATAGTGTGTTACCCTTGTAGCTTTAGCAAAACCAGCAGATTCTTGGACCAAAAACCAGCTCTTTGAGACCTCTCAAGACCCTCCAAGAACCTTAGATCAATGGTGGAGGTGTGTGGCAATGAGGTGTGGTGTTAAAGTCCAAGAACAAATACCCTCTCTAAGCCTAGAATGTACAGATATAGAGAGATATATGTGCTTTTCCTTAGACAAATTTTTTTCGAACTCCCTAAAGGAGGGGGAGGCCCTCTCTTAGAGGGAAACAAGAGGGTTCACGCTTCTTGGAGAAGCTAGAGCAGAGGTTCAAAAGGTTCAAGCTTCTTGGAGAAGCTAGAGGCAAAGGGTTCAAGCTTCTTGGAGAAGTTAGAGCAAAGCTTCAAAAGGTTCAAGCTTCCTCAATAACATAAAACAAAGGTTCAAAAGGTTCAAGCTTCCTCAAGAAGCTAAAAGGTAGGTTCAGAGGGTTCAAGGTTCCTGAAGAAGCCAAAACAAGGGTTCTAAAGGTTCAAGCTCCCTCAAGGAGCTATAACGGAGGTTCAAAAGGTTCAAGCTCCCTTAAGAAGCTAAAACGAGAGTTCAAAAGGTTCAAGCCTCAGAGACACCCCATTTTTGACCGTCTCAAGACTTGGACGCCACCGTTTGAACACCCAGTGATCATCCATGCTTGTGTTCGTTTGGAGTTCCCGGAGGTCTCGGCAACGCGCCTTTCCTCAGGATCTCCGAACTCAACTATTTAGTGTCTGGTTTTGCACCAAGCACTTCTGTTTTTCCTTGGAGGGGCAGGGAATGCCTTGTGAGGCATCCCCACACATCACCGGCCATGGCTAGAGGCCACCGGCTAGTATTTTGTGGCCATCGGCAATGTTTATTGCCAGTCGGCATTCTTTGTTGCCGGTCGGCAGTCCATTTTGTCAAAATGGCATTTTTGAGCAAATGAATCGCTCATCCGCTTTTGCGATATTTTAAAACAAATTGTCTCAAGATTTTGTTCCCTCCATACACGTGTATGGAGGGATAACCTTCTTGTTAGCTTCCTTGGTAAGCTTTACAAGATTGGCTCCTCTATAAGAGGAGCCCTTCTCTCTTGGCCTTAGGGTTAGAGATTTTGGTTAGAGAGCATTGTGAGAGAAGCTTTGGATTAGGGTTAGGGTTTATACATATTTCCTATCTCTATATCTCTCTTGTGTGTTCTAGTGTGTGTTTTAGCCTTAGGATTGCACACAAACACCTACCATCACACTATCCTCTTCGAACTGAGGTTCTTGAGGCCTATTTTTGGAGCTTTGAAGCTAATTTGGAGCTCAAGAAGGGGCTCGTTCATCATTGTTGAAGAGGTTCTTCAAGGGTAACAATCTTACCCCTTTTTACCCCTTTCTTGCATTCTATTTTTGTCTATCTTAGAACTATTTTTGTGCTTAGTGTATAACATAAAAAAGTTCTATTTTTGGGCCCTCTAAATAGTTTGTTTAAAGTGTTTTGTGGTTTGGAGGTGTTTGACCCCTCCTAAGCCTTGAGGGGTTCCATTTTGTGCTATTTTGAGTGAACTTCGGGACTGTGGTGTTTGGGCCTCCTCACCACTGAAATCTTGAGGGATTTTAGTGGTAAGGATGGTGCCTTGAAGTCCCAAGAAGGAGAGGGCCACCCCCTCTCCTTGTTGTCCTTGAAAAGGACCATTTTTGGCCTCTTGAGGGAGCACCATGTTTGAGGGTTTGTTGATCATGCCTTGGCTGTTTTTCATGCTTATATTGTCATAATATAACATGGTTTTAAGTTGGTTTTGGTACACCATGCATGCTTAGCATACCTACCTTGTAATACCATGTTTAGGCCTTAACATGTTTTAGGTTGTAAACCATTGTTCTAGCATGCTTTAGGTTTGGTCTTGTGAAGCTTTTGTGCTTATTTTGCCATGTTTAAGGTCTGTCCATAGTTGTTTGGGTCGGCTTTAGCATGCTTTGCATAGCTCCTTTGCATTTTGGCTAGTTGGCCTTAAGTGTGTGAGTGTGTAGCATGCATTGCTTGCTTTATTTTAATGGTTTGGCACCATCTACAGCATCATTTCAGTCCCCTTATCATGCTTGTATGCTTGCCTTGGATGGCTCTTTGATGCCTCATGAGCTTGTGTTGTATGCTCCTTGAAAGTGCATTTGTGCATGCTTTTGAATTCAAGCCACCTAGATGCCATCTAAGTGGTCTTTTGGGCTTTGTTTTATGTGCTAAAACTCTATTTTTGGCCATTAAATTCATGCCATGTTAGGTCTTGCTAAGTGTAGTTCAATACTTCATTGGCTTGCCTCGAATGCTTGGGCCATTTATTGCATGTTTAGCCTATCTTGTTTGCTTGGTTTGGCACCATGTTCTTGCATGATTTTCAGAGCTTAATGCATGCCATGTGTCCATGATTGTTCCCTTTTAAGTGTGCTTAAAAGATGTCCTTTGATGCTTAAGTATTTAGGCCTTAACATGTGCATGTATGTATGTGTGTTTGGCCTCATTTCCTTTGCATGTTGGCCACTGTCTTGGGCCTACTTGGGGCTGCCCAAGTCATGTTTAAGTCCACCCCTTTGCTTAGTTTGCATGCTTGTCTTGCATGTGTGTTTGCATACTTGCATTCTTACATTGCATTGTCTATGTTGCATGCTAGCTCGCATACTCACATGCTTAGAAATTGCATTGCATTGTACATGCTTGGCCTCTTGAAATGAGTATGATAGAGGTTGGCCCTCTTATGTGATTATGTGGTTTGCATTGCATTTGACATCAAAATGTGCACACTTGGTCCCTTGGGCCATCACGCATGGAAATGCACGATTGGTGGTCCGAGAACTAAGGACCATGTCCCTTTGAGTCATATACATGATAAGGGGCTTGGTTGGTGCATATATGACTTGAATTGCATTGCCATGCAAGGCTCTGTCCTTTGCTGCTGTCAAACAGGTTCTGCAGGAATTTCTTGCCGATCGACTGCACAGAGTGCCGACCGGCAATCAATTGGTGGCCGATGGACTCATCAACAGCCGATGACCACATCCCACTGCCGGTGGCAATTCTACTCAGCCGGTGGTTTTCCTCAATGTCCAGGGAAGCAATTCAGAGACTTTGGCAGTCTTTAGAGGGGCAGAGCAAGGAAAACAGAGGCAGTCTATGTATGGCAATGCGCTTCCGAGCAGGACCCGAGCATGCATTGCATTGGACACTCTTCCCGAGTCGGTTTATTGTCTTTCCTAGCTTAGTTAGTTTGTTAACTAATTAGGTAATTTGTAATAATTAATTAGCTCGTAGTTAGTTAATTTGTATTATTCTTTTGGTCCCTCCAGGCGAGGGTAAATCTGTAATAACTGTGGGTGCGTGTGTGTGCATGTCTTCCAACCCCCACTTCTTTCTTCCCTTTTACTTACCTGCTTTCAATGGTTAGTACTAGGGCATATTTATTTTAGCATACCTCATGCTATGCATGCGTGCATCCATACATTTGTCTTGCATGCACTGCCTCGACGCCATGCTAACTGCATTTGTACTTCAATTCCAAATTGAATACGTGCATCAATTGATTGCATTTCACATGTCATGTTTAGGTTAGCCGAGCCTACTCTAATTGCATCCTGTATGTGTTGCATTAGTCAAAATTAACACGAACTACGACCATGCATATTTGCTAACTAGTTTATTGTTTTGGCACGGAGTACGATGTAAGTATTTTTGTGCTTTAGCATATCAGATGTGTGTGAATGCTATCATGACAGCATGCTTACCATGTGGCTAGATGCTTATGTGAGATAAACTGTTTGATTGCCTGTGGGTGAAGGTTGGATTGTCTGAGTTGGAAAAACTCGTTGAAATCCGTGTTTTAGCCTACTTGCGAGTAGCAAATTCCAAAGTGTTTTTCAAGACAAACAGATATGCAATGCTTATTTCCAAATTAGACAATCTAGTCTATACTTGTTTGCTACGCGCATAACATAGTAATTCTAGATTAATAACCGGAATAAGAACACATAACGTTTTCAAAATTGGATATCATGGTTAGTAGAGGCCGGTCTTTGGACCAGGCGAGAGGGGGTGCTCATAGCTGACCTTCCCCAATCGTACCCAAGCTCCCGAGCCGAGGCAACTTTCGTGATGATTTTACACATGGCCTTTGGCACCGAGTCGTGGTTTTCTAAATTTTCCCATTAAAAATATTTAGGTGGTGATTCCAGATTCAGCAAAGCAATCCATGTTTGGCACTTTTTCAAAAATCTTTTCTCAAAATGATTTGCGGATTTGGACTCTTTGGTTCAGACATTTAACCGTGACACAAATCGAGTCCGAATCAGAATTAGCGCGAGGTCCCCTGGGCATGTTACGCTTCGAGACTCATTGGGATTTTAGAGAGTTTGACTCAAACTCGTGATATCCCTGCTTTGACTACATTTATGTGCTTTTTGCATTGCATGAGCATCGGTGCGCTTAGGACACCGTGGTTGGCCATCCGCTATTCCTCGAAGCTTTTGTCGAGGCTTGACTTTGTCAAAGCATGCCATAAGGTCAACTGCTATGGCTCGCCAAGATGGAACACAAACCCCGGCCTTACCGGGCACCCTTTTTCACCATTCGACCTAGTGCATATTCGAATCCATAGTGACCATTCCAAACTAGGACAAAGTTGCTTACCCGATGTTAGGTTGTTTGAAGTCAGCCACAAGGCATAGTGAAACCCTAGCTCCTAACAAAATAGGACAGGGATGCCCTACCCCAACATAGGGGTGTATTGGCTCTTATTTATTTGCTATGTGCTTTTAGAGTGTATCTCTCACAGGAACGCACATATCAATTTATGAAGTTTGAGTACAAGGCCCGAGGGTATCAAGATTGGCCATGAGAATCAGTTATGTCTGTGGATATTCGATTCAGTGTTTTGTAAAACAGCGATTTCTGGGGAATAGTGATCAGTGGTAGAGTACAGTTGTTCGGCTGCACTTGTGTTTGATTCGTTTGGGCTGAAATGCTGCTTGTTTTTCCTTTCAAGGTTCAGAGAATTCCAGAATAGTCAGTGTTTCCCCCTTGCCGAGGCAAGACCTATGATGACGCAGAATTCAGAAGAGATCGTGGTTATGACAGCCGCGTTGGGTCAAGGAATCACTCCACAAAGTGAGACCAATATTGATATGCCTCATCCACCTAGGTCGCTCGCCGCACTTCCGGTTTGGAGCCCTCAACTATGTCAGGCTCGCGAGCCTACTACATTTGAACTGATGGGGATGATAGGTGATCTCCAGAGGTCCGTGGCGGATCTCGCCTATGGAATGTCTGCTTGGCCACCAACCGCACCATATGCCGGAAGCTTTGTACCCCAGGAGCCCCCGTGATTGAACTTAGCCAACCGGAGATGGCCTCCAACTATAACAATGACATGTCAACGTCGACCCAAACCCTTGATCAGGCCGAGGCTAGAGGTAAAGATAAAATGAAGGCAGATGCCGACCCTATCGAACAACTGCTGTGGGCAGTCGAGGCTTTGAAAGCTGGGGGGATGAACAAGCAACAGATAGCTGCAGTTGCAACAAAAGCTGTGGAGGATGCTTTCCCCACTCCACCGCGGTAGTTCGCTGCCAGAGAACCGGGGCGAGCCCCGTCACGCCAGAACAGTTCCTTCTGCTCCCAACCCTGCACCCGGGAAGGACCAGAAAGTTAAGGCAGTGTCTGCCGATCCGTTCGCTAGTGCGTCTAGCAAAAATGCTCAAACTTCAAACTACCTGCCCCGAGGGTGCAGAGTCTTCCATGCTCTCTACATGCCATTGGCCAAGGCACTTCAGATCGTTGCCGAGAGAGGACACCTTAAACCCTTGGAGCCTCGGCCCCTCCCGAAGAAATCTCCCTGCTACACATGATGCTACTTTGTACTGCGCGTACCACCAACAAACTGGTCATGCTACTGATAATTGCTTCCGCCTCCGTCATGAGGTACAGGATTTGATTGACAACGAGGTTATCCTCCCACCCACCTCAGCCAAGTCCGTTACTACCCAGTTATTGGATTTTGAGGACACTGATACTGCGAGTATGTAATCAAAGGGTGAACCGCCTGCGGGCAGTGCCTGGTGCATTTTTGATGTGGCGTTTGGCACGCATTTTTGAGCATCTACGAACACTAGTTTTGTAAATTCTGGCTTGGGTATCGAGTCAATCTTTTGTTTTGAGTCTGTCTCTTTGTCTTGAGTCAGTCTTTTTGCTTAAGGGTCTGTCTTGATGTAGCGAGTCAGTCCCCTTTGTATAGAATATCGGGTGATTTCGGGGTTGTCGCCTCGAGCACCGTTTTGTAATTACCCCTTTTGTTTTCCTTTTGAGTCTGCTCGCTGAGGAGCCGCTTGCGCTTGGAAGTTTTGAATGAAACGGTCATGCTATCATGTTCCTTACTTATTGTTTGAACCGCTTATGCCAGAGGATTTGAATGGGCCGACAAGACATCTCGCCGCTTCTCAAGGCCAAACTCATTGCATTAACCTAAGTTTTTTCAAAACCTTCTTTTTTTAGCACTGCGGTGATAAAAACGAAGAGGAAGGAATTCTGTTTCTCAAAACTTGATCATACTTGAGAGAAGGATAGGCCTGCTAAGCCGTTTTATGAATAAAATCATGCTTGTTAGCGTGAGTACTGAGAAGGACCCCGCTTGATCCGCACTGTTTCACACTATCTTCGCAGGCGATTTGTCGCTTAAAAACTTTCAAAAACAAAATGTTTTATGCGGTCCTGTGAAGACTTGTGTGGAATTGCTCTTGAGATTGTGCAACCAAGGATCGCCTCAAATTCCGAGATTCAACCAACTGTCATAACCCGAATCCATTCAAAACGCTCAACACCTAATTGCTATGAAAGGCTCGCGAGGTCTGGATTTGAAGCAACCTCAAGCAAGAGGTATCAAATTCAGATCAAGAAGATTAGATCTCACCAAAGAGAGGCTCATGAAGCGACCATGATGGATCCTTCCAAGAATCAAGACAAATACTATTCTCCTAGGCTCAGATGACTTCAGGATCTCAAAACCATTTGGCATGGACTATGCTAAACTTTTACCCTTTAAGAGGAGGCCGGGTCAAAACCCTAAGGGCGACCAGCAAAAGTTAGAGCAAGAAAAAGAGAGAAAAGAAAAAAATGAAAAAATGCAAAAAAAAAAAAAAAAGAAAGAAGAAAATCAAAGAAAAGAAAAAATGAAAAAATGCAAAAAAAAAAAGAGAAGAAAAATCGAGAAACAAAAAAAGAATTAAAAAAAAAAGAAGAAGAAGAAGAAAAAGAAGCTCGCAAGGTCGAAAACCTGCAACAGGCGCCTTGGCAAAAATTAGAGCCTAAAAAGTGAAGGTTAAAATACCCAAGTGTACCCTTAACCAGAACTACGTGAGGCTTGATTCCCATGTTTAGGATACGTAGGCAACTTCATCTTGAAGTCCAAATTTCCGACGCTTACACAAATACCACCATGTAATGGTTTTGATCATCCTTGCATCCTCTGCATCTCACAACCCGGTTGTAACTACCGGTACTCCGCGTGGCTTGCTTCCCATGTTAGGGATACGGACGCAACTTCATCTTGAAGTCCAACCACCATTGCTCTTACAAAGGATCAGGTCCATATATTGGTTCGCACTATCGCTTCGGAGTTCGCTTCTCACTAAAAGTAGCTTACAAAGATGTCACAAGCACCATCTGCATAAGGCAACTTTTTGTTGCCACAAGTTACCATCCAAACCAGGGGCAACTTTCCGTTGCCATGTACCCCCTTCAAGCAAGGGGCAATTTTTCCATTGCCTTCGATCCGAGGTTATGATCTCGAGGGTAAGTTCCGCTTGTCGAGCGTTGATTGTTTGCAAAGATAGTTTTTGAAAATTTTTATTGAAGTTGACTATTTTCTCGAAAACTATTCCATTTCCCAAAAACTAGACCATCTTCTTGGACCCAAAAAGGAAAATTTTCAGTGCTCACAGCCTGACTTGTATGATTTTCAAATCAAAAATCGAACAAGTATGTTAAATTGACTTGCATTTTGGTCAAAACTATTTTAGAAAACAAAAAATGGTCAAAGTGATGAACTAGAGGTGCAATTGAGTCAGATTTTCTGTCTTTTCCCCACCATCAACATACTTGCCAGAAGGGCACTCTATCTGCCGGAAGAAATAGTCGTGGGCTAACGGTGTTAAGTATGAACCCGCACTTCTATTCATTCATTAATCACCCTGGGGAGGAATGAAAAATGAGAGAATAAAGAATAGAGAGGTGTAAGCGGAAAGAGAAGTAAGCAAAAGGGTTTTGAGAGAAAAATCGAGCCTGAGGGCCGAGCGATGTGAGAATCACAAATCAAAAAAGGGTGGGAATATACCCGGAGGAACTGGCTCCTCGAGATCTGAGGTCTTTTTTTTTTCTTATAAACACGTCCGTGTGTCGCGTCTTTTATTTTGTTTACCTCAACTTTCGTCTTGAGTCTTTTCCGGGCGTGCCTCGTTGTGTCCAGGTCGCTCACCTTTTGTTTGAGTCTTTCCCACTGTGTTCGATTTTAGGCTCGATACCCCGCTTGCAGAACCCCTCTTCAAAAGTTAAAATCGCTTATGCTCAGAGTGTTGTGCCATTCTCTACATTGTATGCGAAAGAAAAGAAGAAAAGGGAAAATTTGGGGCATCCGAGTGTGTTTCAACTGCAACCGTTTCAGCTTTCGTAGTCCGTCTTGTCAGATTGGGGGTGTTTGTTCAAGATTTGCTGTGTGCAGAATGAACCAAATACTGTGTTACGGGCTGTATGCAGATTAATCCCCAGTAGAGTAAGGGCTGTGTGTTCAGAATCAGGCAGTGGGTTGCTTGCGTTGTTTTGCTGTTTGTTGGTTAGTTATCTGATTATTACAGTGCAAGTGTTCAAATTTTCAAACAATAAATCACTTTCATTTACATTGAGGTGTAACGCGATGCAATGCGTAAGATATACAAATGTAAACACTTTTTTAGACAAAAAGTTTGTTCCATTTCACAAATCTTTTCAAGTACATAAGTTTTGGAAACAAAATCTGCTTGCGGCAGTACAAAGTACCCTAACTACTGACAAAAGGGGAAAGTGCAGAAAAGAACAAAACAAACAAAAACAAACAACAAAAATCTGTGTCGAATGTCAAAAATGGCTCCGGCCATCAACTGTCTAGTCCTCTTCCCCGACGAAGGTCCAGAGCATCATCAAGATCACCATCCGAGCCTCGAAGTCCGAAGTCGCCTCAGCCTCCTCGATGACTCGGCCTCGCCTCTGACTCATCATCATCGCTATTCTCCATCATCGAATGGGTGCCCGAGAGCTACTCCCGACATGAGTACGCCCTCCTCTGGTATGGGGACGTGCAGAGTCTCCACGCCCTCTTCGAACAGGAATAGAGGGCCCAGCTAGAACACCACCCGCCGGCGGAATCTAGAAAGGAGGCTAAAAAGTATAAAAGGCAAATGCATTAGTACTCCGTGAGCAGAATATCAATGTAGAATACAATGTATCAGTACAGTGTGTGAATGTTGTGAGTAGTGAATCGCTGCGTATCAGCAGGTATGAGTACAAGCAGAGCAAAGTGAATCGCTGCATAATGCAAAGGTATAAGTACAAGCAGGTGAATACAAAGGTATGAATGCTATGAACAGCTTTATCGTGTTGTGTCATGCATCGATCATGTAAAGCGCTTATGATGGTTTGAGATCGTGGTCGAAGAACATACCGGATATCAGAGAGGGTCAGAGGTCGAAGGTCCGCAGAGCATCCCCATCATGGAGGCATTCACCCAATGACCGCCGGTGTACTTGAGGACGCCCGCAAAAGTATCGATGCATCAAGATTCTCGCAGAATATCAAATAAGTCAAATGAAATAACAAAGACAAGATGCGAAATGAAGTAATACATACCGGAGGCAAGTCGTGACATCAACCAACTCGTGATCACCGAGCAGAGCAAAGAGGATCCGTAGGTCGCCCCACCCCGCCCCTCGTGATGACAAGGAAGTGGGCAGAGAAGACCACGGCCCCCGCCCTCGATGAACTCTGCCCCTACCACGGGCTCGAGCCCTCCTCAACGCTCCCGCTCCAGCTGCTGGCGCCGCTGGCCTCTCCTTCCCAACTCGGCGATCACCGCCCAAGGGTCACATGAGGTAGGTCCAGACATACTCGGCATAATCACCCTCGCCTCAGGACGCCTCGCGCCTCACCAACGGTGTACTCTCTCAGTGCTCGAGAAAGCCTCTCCAGATGCCTCATATGTGTAAGAGGCGCACTTAACTATCTGCTCCCAGAAACCTGTGGTCTGATGCAAGAAGCGCTCCCCCAGGTACCAAGCCCGACAGACCGGGCCCTCCAATAGAATCCGGAGACGCGCTCTCAAGACTTCAGAGTGGTCTTCACCACGGCCAAGAACGGCCCAAGGTCGCCAGTGATCTCAAGGTATAAATGCAGTTTGTTATCTACCTGTTGTCAAAAATATAGTGCTAAAGCAAAGCTTAAACAAGCTCTAAAGTTGAACATACCTCCGCGGCGGTGATGGTGTCGAAGTAGCGGCGGAAAAAGATAAAAGACTCCCGGGGTCTCCGCACACACCGCACGTCAAAACGATGAGAAAAGGGGATGTCGAGCGGGATCTCCACATCGGGTACTGGGGCAAGCCTGGGAAAGTAGGCATAGACCCACAACTGCAGTAATGTATATCAAGATGATTATCGATAAAGCGTAATACAAAATAAAGCAAAATGGCAGAGCTGCAGGTTGTGCAAGATATTGTGCAGCAGTGTACAACAAGGTAAAGCAGAGTATATGTGTGTGCCGTGTGTGCAATATATAGTCAGTAAGAGGCAGACCGTGGTGTGTGCAATGTGCAGAATACAGAAAATGTAAAGCAGAAAGAAGAAATGTAAAAGGGGAAGAAGATGTACCTCCCAAACTCGCTAGTATCCACCAAGAAGCTGTCCGCTGAGGCGGGAAGAAGAACTCATGTAACCATACAAAGTGGCCAAGCTTGCGCCACCCTAGCCGTAGTCATGGAACCGCCTGACATCCACCAGTGCGCTCAACAGACATAGAGGCACGGTGTTCACCCGGTCGGCGAATAGGGTCGTCCCAAGCAGAAACATGATGAAGCCTCAAGATACCGATCTACCTCCTCTTCGGGATCATTCGGCCTCCTCCTCCAAGGCTCGCTGAGTCCAGAAGTGACTCTCGAACCACGAGTATCTGACAAACCCTGCTCGAGCAAGGGAGGCCGAAAGCCGAGCGTATAGTCAAGGGCGCCCCACTCACCCATGTCAGTATCGAAGGGAATCGGATCCCTCCCTACCCCGATGCCGGTGAGCATTGAGAAGTCATAAGGGGCCATCGTCATGTCCCCTGCGACGGAGAAGTGGAAGGAGTTGGTGGTATCCCACCACCTCTCCACTAAAGCAACGAGCAAGGGTCTGCAGGTAGTAAGCTGGGAAAGCCCCCTGCAGAAGATGCCGAAACCCGCCTCGTCGACGATCTGGAGAACCGTGATCCGCAACTCAAGATACTAGTCTCGGGCAACGACATTCCCATACCCACGGATGGTATGGGAGTCCCCCTGTAATCAAAAACAGCAATTGCGAAGCAATATTCAAGATGTAGTTTTGAGAAGCATACAGATATAGTGTGTGTGTGCACGTTTCAAATGTAAAGCCAGCATTGGGTGTCAGTGTGCTAGCAGAGAACTACAGCATATGATATGTCAGTGTGTTGAAGGGTTCAGTGCAGATGTGACGTGTGTGCACATTTTTCAGATTCAAATAGACATCGGGTGCCGGTGTACTAGCAGTAAACTACGACGTGTGATATGTCAGCGTGTTTGAGTGGTTCAGTACAGATACAGCATGTGTGCATATTTTTCAGAAATCAAGCAAATAGCGGGTGCCGGTGTACTAGTAGTGAACTACAGTATGTGTTGTGTCAATGTGTTTGAGCAATTCAAGGCTAGTGCAGTGTGTGTGCGCGTGTCAGATTCAAGCAGTTATCAGTTGCAAATGTATTCACAATCAACTACAGTGTACAGTGCATCAGTGCATTTGAACTAAGCAATTAAAGAACAAAATCAATAATAGCAGTTAAAGTATTCTACATTGCGAAAAATTGAAACCAGGGGAAGAATTTACCTTGAGATACTGCAGGCGACAAGTGTGACTCTGCTCACGGCGTAGTAACTCAAAGCACGCCTCTCAAAGCTCCTAACTAGCGCAATCCGTCAGGAGCATCATGTGAACCGCGGCTCAGAGGTCTGGATCGAACGGCCGGAGGCGGAGTGGCAAGGGCTTGGCCTCGGGGTCCATCTCAAGCTCTGGAGGAGCCCCATCCTCTGGAAGATCATCCGCCATCTCGAAGAGAATGTGAAAATGGCCGGAAGAGGGAAAAATAGGAAAGAATACGAAGAGTCAACAAAAAGTCAACCCCGAGAGGGTCGGAAATGGCCGGAAAAGCCAAGGTGAGGAAAAGTCACAGGTATCGAGAAAAACTTGAGGGAAGCAAGCCCCGAGTGGCGAAAATCAAGAAAGAGACACCGAAACGCAGTTTCATTCGGTTCAAAACACTCGAAACGCGAAGATATTCGCGAATCAAACAACGAAATCAAGGTTAAAACGCAAGAAAATGAGGAAATCGAAGGACGAAAACACTCTAGAGAGGGAGAGAAAGGATTTTCGAGCATACACAAGTGAAGAAAATAGGGTTACAAACCCTATTTTAAAAGACCCGTAGCAAAATGTCAAAACTACCCCGATACAGGAATTCTTTGCCGGTCAGCCAAACTCTTTGCCAGTCGGCAGTTTTTTGTGCCGATGGAATTGTCTGATGGCCGATGGACGGCCGGTGATGCATTCTGATGGCCGGTGGACAGCCGGTGGTCTCCTACAGTGGGTTTTAAGCCTCCTACACCTTTTCTTGGGTTACATGAGTGCTTCAGAGTCTTCATTGCTTAAACGGTGCAAAACAGTGCATTTCCAACGCTCAACCGGCTTCCGTTTTGGCCTCGGGTCATGTCTCCTGTGCGTCGCACTCAAATTTGTGCAAGGTGTATCCTTCTCGTATCCTTTTTGGCTTTTACAAGACTCAAAAGTTGCCCCATGTGCATCGCATTTCGATCGCACTGTCTTATGCATTGCATTTCACTCGCATTGTCTTGTTCGCGCGGTCTGGTGAGACCTTAAACACGCACGCCGGTCTGGCGAGACCTTAAACACGCACGACAGTCTGGCGAGACCTTAAACGCGCACGGTCTAGGAGACCTAAAATCCTTGGGAGGTGCAAGACCTTCACTCGCGTTGTCTATACGCACCGCGCTGTTTTGCGCATCTCATTGCATTTGGCATGCATTCCATCGCGCGATCTTGCATATCGCACTGTCTTATGCATCGCATCTCTAATTCATGCATTGCCCCAAAGTCGGTCCGGTAGGACCAAAAACACGCGCGGTCCGGCGAGGCCATAAACCCGCTCATTTGCATTGTCATGCATCTAAAGCCGCGCGTCGTTGCGCATTAAATTTTCATGCATTGTCATGCATTTCAAGAAAACTTGCGTTGTCGCGCACTTCAACATCATGCATCATTTGCAATAAAAAAAAACACATACATTGTCATGCATGCATTTTGCATCACGGTCTAGGAGACCTTAAATCCTCTGAAGGTGCAATTCCTTTGGTGTTTGTCGTGCCCAAACGACTTTCGGTGGTCTGGTAAAGCCACCTGCCTGTGTATGCGGTGAGTTCCTAGAAGACCAACTGGGACGGTGGAAACTAGAGTTCGAACGGCTTATGCCTAGAACGCAAAGGTTCGGGAGTTCCGAGACTAAAGTCTAGTTTAAATACCCAGGGGTGTATCCTCGGCTTGAAATCTGTATGGAAGCCCCATAGGTTGAGGCAGCATGTTTGCGCCTTCGCTTCGATACTGAACCAACCTAGTATATCGCCCTGTTGGTAAGATAGAGAAAGCTGCAATCATAGCCGTTGCATCATATTGCATTGTCATGCATTGTAGAAAATAAACATGCATTGTCATGCATTTCCATTGTAGCTTGCACGCATCCATTGCATTTTTCCCAGCATATTGCATCATACCGCATTGTCATGCATTATAGAAAATAAACATGCATTGTCATGCATTTGCATTGTAGATTGCATGCATCCATTGCATCATCTTCCATCTATGGCTTGCGCCTTTCCATGTTGAGCTTGGTCTGGTATGTGCCCATACTTTTCACGTCGAAGCATAGTTCAGTAGACCGTTCTATGTTAGCCGCGGCTCGTTTGTGTACATGCCTTTCCTAGGCAAGATTTGGTTTGGCCCGCGTGCCATATCCATTGTATCCATATCCATTCCATTGCATATTTGTAGATATTGCATTGTAGATCGCATGCATTCATTACATCACCTTCCACCTATGGCTTGCGCCTTTCCATGTTGAGCTTGGTCTAGTATGTGCCCATACTTCTCGTGTCAAAGCATAGTTCAGTAGACCGTTCTATGTTAGACGTGGCTTGTTTGTGTACATGCCTTTCCTAGGCAAGATTTGGTTTGGCCGCATGCCATATCCATCGTATATATTACATTGTAGTGTAATTTTGCATCCGGCATTAGGATCATCATTCTTTCTACAGCGGGTTGTTTCCACTTATGTCATTCCCCAATACTCTTCTTGTGTTCGCTTCACATTACTCATAGTTCAGTTGATCGTTCAATGGTAGACGGACTTGTCACCTCCATCCATCTATTTGACATTTGTGTGGTTTTGAACCGCTCATGATTGGATCATGATTCGATTGCTTTGCATGTAGTTTGCATTGTTTCAATTGCATTGCATTTTCATTTGCATTATTCATACATTGTTTTGTATATATTGCATATCATTCTGCATTCATTCTTGCATTGTCATGCATATTGCTAACAATATCATACCTGTTAAGTTATTTTTTTTGCAGGCACGATATTGTATGTACGGTTCATTTACCACTGGTGGAACTAGACGAACCGGACAGGTATTGTATCCTCCGAGTGAGACGTCTCGAGAATTGCATAATTCTCTTACATCCTTTCTGCATTGTAGTGTAGTTTGGTGTATGCTAGCTTAAAACTGTCGCATGTATGCTTCGTTACAGCTTTCTTTGCATGATCATAAGTTATGCTCGGCTTCGTGCATTGTCTTGCATTTTGCCCCTGCCTTCGGGCACATACTTTGTTTGTCTTGCATGTTTGTCCAAGTCTTCGGCCTTGTCAAAAATGGGTCGTCTCTGGGCTTTGACATTCACTCCGCCATTGTTATGACTTTCGAAGTTCTCACAAAGAGGGCAATCAGAGACACCCCATTTTTTACCGTCCTCAAGACTTGGACGTCACCATTTGAACACCCGGTGATCATCCATGTTGGTGTTCGTTTGGAGTTCTCGGAGGTCTCGGCTACGTGCCTTGCCTTAGGATCTCCGAGCTTGACTGTTTAGTGTCTAGTTTTGCACCAACCACTTGTGTTTTGCCTTGGAGGGGCATGGAATGCCTTGTGAGGCATCACCACACATCACCGGCCATGGCTAGAGGCCACCGGCTGGTATTTTGTTGCCATCGGCAATGTTTATTGCCGGTCGGCATTCTTTGTTGCCGGTCGGCAGTCCATTTTGTCAAAATGGCATTTTTGAGTAGCCGACTACTGTTCATCTACTTTTGCAGATATTTTAAAACAGATGTCCTGCATTTTGTTCCCCTCCATACACGTGTATAGAGGGATAGCCTTCTTGTTAGCTTCCTTGGTAAGCTTTACAAGATTGGCTCCTCTATAAGAGGAGCCCTTCTCTCTTGGCCTTAGGGTTAGAGATTTTGGTTAGAGAGCATTGTGAGAGAAGCTTTGGATTAGGGTTAGGGTTTATACATATTTCCTATCTCTATATCTCTCTTGTGTGTTCTAGTGTGCGTTTTAGCCTTAGGATTGCACACAAACACCTACCATCACACTATCCTCTTGGAACTGAGGTTCTTGAGGAATGTTTTTGGAGCATTGAAGCTGATTTGGAGCTCAAGAAGGGGCTGGTTCGTCATTGTTGAAGAGGTTCTTCAAGGGTAACAATCTTACCCCTTTTTACCCCTTTCTTGCATTCTATTTTTTCCTATCTTAGAACTATTTTTGTGCTTAGTGTATAACATAAAAAAGTTCTATTTTTGGGCCCTCTAAATAGTTTGTTTAAAGTGTTTTGTGGTTTGGAGGTGTTTGACCCCTCCTAAGCCTTGAGGGGTTCCATTTTGTGCTATTTTGAGTGAACTTCGGGACTGTGGTGTTTGGGCCTCCTCACCATTGAAATCTTGAGGGATTTTAGTGGTAAGGACGGTGCCTTGAAGTCCCAAGAAGGAGAGGGCCACCCCCTCTCCTTGTTGTCCTTGAAAAGGACCATTTTTGGCCTCTTGAGGGAGCACCATGTTTGAGGGTTTGTTGATCATGCCTTGGCTGTTTTTCATGCTTATATTGTCATAACATAACATGGTTTTAAGTTGGTTTTGGTACACCATGCATGCTTAGCATACCTACCTTGTAATACCATGTTTAGGCCTTAACATGTTTTAGGTTGTAAACCATTGTTCTAGCATGCTTTAGGTTTGGTCTTGTGAAACTTTTGTGCTTATTTTGCCATGTTTAAGGTCTTTCCTTAGTTGTTTGGGTCGGCTTTAGCATGCTTTGCATAGCTCCTTTGCATTTTGGCTAGTTGGCCTTAAGTGTGTGAGTGTGTAGCATGCATTGCTTGCTTTATTTTAATGGTTTGGCACCATCTATAGCATCATTTCAGTCCCCTTAGCATGCTTGTATGCTTGCCTTGGATGCCTCTTTGATGCCTCATGAGCTTGTGTTGTATGCTCCTTGAAAGTGCATTTGTGCATGCTTTTGAATTCAAGCCACCTAGATGCCATCTAAGTGGTCTTTTGGGCTTTGTTTTATGTGCTAAAACTCTGTTTTTGGCCATTAAATTCATGCCATGTTAGGTCTTGCTAAGTGTAGTTCAATACTTCATTGGCTTGCCTCGAATGCTTGGGCCATTTATTGCATGTTTAGCCTATCTTGTTTGCTTGGTTTGTCACCATGTTCTTGCATGATTTTCAGAGCTTAATGCATGCCATGTGTCCATGATTGTTCCCTTTTAAGTGTGCTTAAAGATGTCCTTTGATGCTTAAGTATTTAGGCCTTAACATGTGCATGTATGTATGTGTGTTTGGCCTCATTTCCTTTGCATTTTGGCCACTGTCTTGGGCCTACTTAGGGCTGCCCAAGTCATGTTTAAGTCCACCCCTTTGCTTAGTTTGCATGCTTGTCTTGCATGTGTGTTTGCATACTTGCATTCTTACATTGCATTGTCTATGTTGCATGGTAGCTCGCATACTCACATGCTTAGAAATTGCATTGCATTGTACATGCTTGGCCTCTTGAAATGAGTATGATAGAGGTTGGCCCTCTTATGTGATTATGTGGTTTGCATTGCATTTGACATCAAAATGTGCACACTTGGTCCCTTGGGCCATCACGCATGGAAATGCGCGATTGGTGGTCCGAGAACTAAGGACCATGTCCCTTTGAGTCATATACATGACAAGGGGCTTGGTTGGTGCATATATGGCTTGAATTGCATTGCCATGCAAGGCTCTGTCCTCTGCTACTGTCAAACAGGTTCTGCAGGAATTTCTTGCCGATCGACTGCACAGAGTGCCGACCGGCAATCAATTGGTGGCCGATGGACTCATTAACAACCGATGACCACATCCCACTGCCGGTGGCAATTCTACTCAGCCGGTGGTGTTCCTCAATGTCCAGGGAAGCAATTAAGAGACTTTGGCAGTCTTTAGAGGGGTAGAGCAGGGAAAACAAAGGCAGTCTATGTATGGCAGTGCGCTTCCGAGCAGGACCGGAGCATGCATTGCATTGGACACTCTTCCCAAGTCGGTTTACTGTCTTTCCTAGCTTAGTTAGTTTGTTAACTAATTAGGTAATTTGTAATAATTAATTAGCTCGTAGTTAGTTAATTTGTATTATTCTTTTGGTCCCTCCGGGCGAGGGTAAATCTATAATAAGTGTGGGTGCGTGTGTGTGCATGTCTTCCAACCCCCACTTCTTTCTTCCCTTTTACTTACCTGCTTTCAATGGTTAGTACTAGGGCATATTTATTTTAGCATACCTCATGTTATGCATGCGTGCATCCATACATTTGTCTTGCATGCACCGGGCTCAGCGCATCATGCTAACTGTATTTGTACTTCAATTCCAAATTGAATACGTGCATCAATTGATTGCATTTCACATGTCATGTTTAGGTTAGCCGAGCCTACTCTAATTGCATCCTGTAACCATTAGTCAAACTTAACATGAACTAGGACCATGCATATTTGCTAACTAGTTTATTGTTTTGGCACGGAGTACAATGTAAGTATTTTTGTGCTTTAGCATATCACATGTGTGTGAATGCTATCATGACAGCATGCTTACCATGTGGCTAGATGCTTATGTGAGATAAACTGTTTGATTGCCTGTGGGAGAAGGTTGGATTGTCTGAGTTGGAAAAACTCATTGAACTGTGGTTTTAGCCTACTTGCGAGTAGCAAATTCCAAAGTGTTTTTCAAGATAAACGGATATGCAATGCTTATTTCCAAATTAGACAATCTAGTCTATACTTGTTTGCTACGCACATAACATAGTAATTCTAGCTTAATAACCGGAATAAGAACATATAATGTTTTCAAAATTGGATATCATGGTTAGTAGAGGCCGGTCTTCGGACCGGGTGAGAGGGGGTGCTCATAGTTGACCTTCTCCAATCGTACCCAAGCTCCCGAGCCGAGGCAACTTTGGTGATGACGGACACGTGGCCTTTGGCACCGAGTCAGGGTTTCCTAAATTTTCCCATTAAAAAATATTTAGGTGGCGACTCAGATCCGAAAAGCAACATGTTTGGCACTTCTTTTTCAAAAATCTGTTCTCTCAAAACGATTTGCCGGATTTGGACTCTTTGGTTCAGATTACGAACCGTGACACAAATCGAGTCCGAACTGTAACTAGCGCGAGGTCCCCCGCGGGCGTGTTACAGCTCCCTCAAGAACTTAAAACGAAGGTTCAGAAGGCTCAACTTCCTCAAGAAGCTAAAATAAGGGTTCAAAAGGTTCAAGCTTCCTCAAGAAGCTAAAACGAAGGTTCAAAAGGTTCAAGCTCCCTCAAAAAGCTAAAATGAAGGTTCAAAAGATTCAAGCTCCCTCAAGAAGCTAAAACGAAGGTTCAAAAGGTTCAAGCTGTCCAAAAACCGTGCCAAACGGAGAGAGTTAAGCGGTCCCGAACCGAGGCGCACGGCCAACGACTCTGAAAATCAAAAACTGGTCTCCAAACGGGAACAGTGGTCTACGGCCACAAAAAGTAGCCTAAGGCCACTGGGAGATGATCTGTGAGACCTCTCTCACCCTTCGGAAAGAGAAAACAGAACCTGGTTCGCAAATCGAGGCAAAGCACAAAAGAGTCCCGAGGTCCGGAGGTAAGGCTCTCAGCCGAAACTCCATAACCTCAGAACGAGCACAACATGCGCAATCACCGAGCGCTCAATCGATGACGTCTGAGTCTTAAGGTCGATCAAAAATGGGGTGTACAAGCCATTCTTTGACCGAACTCCAAAGTCATAAGTGACGGGAATGAATGTCCAAGCCCGGAGACGACCCATTTTTGACAAGGCCGAAGACTTAGACAAAAGCATGCAAGATAACGAAGATATGTGCTCGAAGGGGAGGGCAAAATGCAAGAGCAATGGGCCTATGCGCTCCTAAAACTCATCAAAGTGGCTCAAACATGGCTTGGAAGCATGCAAATAAGGGCTCCTTTGTAAGGCCAAAAACGCTAGAAAACAAAACAAGGAGAACGAGGGTCACCCCTCTCTGATTTTGGCACTCAAAATAGGATGCTAGCCACTGAAAATCCACTGGATTTCAGTGGCTAAAAGGCCAAACAAAGGCCAACACATATGCTCTAAGGCATGGCTCAAAACAAGGTAAAATGAAGCATGCAAGGGGGTAGATGACCCCCAACAGAAAAATAATCTTTAACAAACATGTTAAGGGCCTCAAAATATGACTTTTTTTCAGTTTACACCGAAGCTCAAATTTGCTTGCAAGTAAGGCTAAGAGATGGATCAAAATAATGCTAAAAAGAGGGAATAGTGTGTTACCCTTTTAGGTTCAGCCAAACCAGTAGCTTCTTGGACCAAAAACAAGCTCTTTGAGACCTCTCAAGACCCTCGAAGAACCTTAGATTAATGGTGGAGGTGTGTGGCTATGAGGTGTGGTGTTAAAGGCCAAGAACAAACACCCTCTCTAAGCCTATAATGTAGAGATATAGAGAGATATATGTGCTTTTCCTTAGACAAATTTTTTTCAACCTCTCTAAAAGAGAGGGAGGCCCACTCTCATAGAGAAACAAGAGGGTTCAAGCTTCTTGGAGAAGTTAGAGCAATGGTTCAAAAGGTTCAAGCTTCTTTGAGAAGCTAGAGCCAAGGGTTCAACCTTCTCAAGAAGCTAAAACCAAGGTTCAAAAGGTTCAAGCTCCCTCAAAAAGCAGAAATAAGGGTTGAAAAGGTTCAAGCTTCCTCAAGAAGCTAAAATGATGGTTGAAAAGGTTCAAGCTCCCACAAGAAGCTAAAACGAAGGTTCAAAAGGTTCTTGAACCTTTAGGAAGCTTGAACCTTTCGAACCCTTATTTTAGCTTCTTGAGGAAGTCAAACCTTCTGAACCTTCGTTTTAGCTTCTTGAGGGAGCTTGAACCTTTTGAACCTTGGTTTTAGCATCTTGAGGGCGCTTGGACCTTTTGAACCTTCGCTTTAGCTCCTTGAGGAGCTTGAACCTTTGAACTCGGTTTTAGCTTCTTGACGAAGTTGAACCTTCTGAACCTTCATTTTAGCTTCCTGAGGGAGCCTGAACCTTTTGAACCTTCGTTTTAGCTTCTTGAGGGAGCTTGAACCTTTTGAACCTTCGTTTTAGCCTCTTGAGGGAGCTTGAACCCTTTGAACCCCTGTTTTGGCTTCTTGAGGAAGCTTGAAATTTTGAACTTTTCAACCTTCGTTTTAGCTTCTTAAGGAAGCTTGAACCTTTTGAACATTCGTTTCAGCTTCTTGAGGAAGCCTGAACCTTTTGAACCTTTGCTCTAGCTTCTCCAAGGAAGCATGTACCTTTTGAACCCTGGTTTTAGCTTCCTGAGGAAGTTGAACCTTCTGAACCTTCATTTTAGTTTCCTGAGGGAGCTTGAACCTTTTGAACCTTCATTTTAGCTTCTTGAGGGAGTTTGAACCTTTTGAACCTTCGTTTTAGCTTCTTGAGGGAGCTTGAACCTTTTGAACCCTTGTTTTGGCTTCTTGAGGAAGCTTGAACCTTTTCAACCTTCGTTTTAGCTTCTTGAGGAAGCTTGAACCTTTTGAACCTTCGTTTGAGCTTCTTGAGGAAGCTTGAACCTTTTGAACCTTTGCTCTAGCTTCTCCAAGAAGCTTGAACCCTTTGCTCTAGCTTCTCCAACAAGCTTGAAACTTTTGAACCTTTGCTCTACCTTCTCTAATAAGCTTGAACCTTTTGCTCTAGCTTCTCCAAGAAGCTTGAACCCTCTTGTTTCTCTATAAGAGAGGGCCTCCCTCTCCTTTAGAGAGGTTGAAAAAAATTTGTCTAAGGAAAAGCACATATATCTCTCTCTATATCTCTACATTCTAGGCTTAGAGAGGGTGTTTGTTCTTGGCCTTTAACAACACTGGTGATTGCGCATGTTGTCCTCGTTCTGAGGTTACGGAGTTTCGGCAGAGAGCCTTACCTCCGGACCTCGGGACCCTTTTGTGCTTTGCCTCGATTTGCGAACCAGGTTCCGTTTTCTCTCCCCGAAAGGAGGGAGAGGTTTCGTAGACCATCTCTCAGTGGCCGTAGGTGACATTTCGTGGTCGTAGACCACTGTTCCCATTTGGAGACCATTTTTCGGTTTGAGCCGCTTGGTCAGGCGCCTCGATTCAGACCGCTTAACTTTCTCCGCTTACACTGCTCGACAAATTTTGAACCTTTTGAACCCCTATTTTAGCTTCTTGTGGAAGTTAAACCTTATGAACCTTCGTTTTAGCTTCTTGAGGGAGCTTGAACCTTGTGAACCTTGGTTTTAGCTTCTTGAGGGCACTTGGACCTTTTGAACCTTCGTTTTAGCTTCTTGAGGGAGCTTGAATCTTTTGAACCCTGGATTTATTCTTCACGAAGTTGAACCTTCTGAACCTTCGTTTTAGCTTCCTGAGGGAGCCTGAACCTTTTGAACCTTCGATTTAGCTTCTTGAGAGAGCTTGAACCTTTTGAACGGTCGTTGTAGCCTCTTGAGGCAGCTTGAACCTTTCGAACCCCTGTTTTGGCTTCTTGAGGAAGCTTGAAATTTTAAACCTTTTAACCTTCGTTTTAGCTTCTTGAGGAAGCTTGAAGCTTTTGAACCTTTGCTCTATCATCACCGAGGAAGCTTGAACCTTTTGAACCCTGGTTTTAGCTTCTTGAGGAAGTTGAACCTTCTGAACCTTCGTTTTAGTTTCCTGAGGGAGCTTGCACCTTTTGAACCTTCGTTTTAGCTTCTTGAGGGAGCTTGACCCTTTTGAACCTTCGTTTTACCTTCTTGAGGAAGCTTGACCCTTTTGAACCTTCGTTTTAGCTTCTTGAGGAAGCTTGAACCTTTTGAACCTTTGCTCTAGCTTCTCCAAGAATCTTGAACCCTTTGCTCTAGCCTCTCCAAGAAGCTTGAAACGTTTGAACCTTTGCTCTAGCTTCTCTAAGAAGCTTGAACATTTTGCTCTAGCTTCTCCAAGAAGCGTGAACCCTCTTGTTTCTCTATAAGAGAGAGCCACCCTCTCGTTTAGAGAGGCTGAAAAAAATTTGTCGAAGGAAAAGCACATCTATCTCTCCATATCTCTACATTCTAGGCTTAGAGAGGGTGTTTGTTCTTGGCCTTTAACATCACCACTGATTGCGCATGTTGTGCTCGTTCTGAGGTTACGGAGTTTCGGCTGAGAGCATTACCTCCAGACCTCGGGACTCTTTTGTGCTATGCCTCGATTTGCGAACTAGGTTCTGTTTTCTCTCCCCGAAGGGAAGGAGAGGTTTCGTAGACCATCTCTCAAAGGGTCAGAGGCTATTTCGTGGTCAGAGACCACTGCTCCTCGCTTGGGGACCATTTTCCGATTTTCGAGCCGCTTGGTCAGGCGCCTCGTTCGGGACGACTTAATTTTTCCCCATTTGGCACGGTTTTTGGACATTTTGAACCTTTTGAACCTTCGTTTTAGCTTCTTGAGGGAGCTTGAACCTTTTGAACCCTTGTTTTGGCTTCTTGAGGAAGTTTGAACCTTTTGAACCTTCGTTTTGGCTTATTGTGGAGGCTTCAACCTTTTGAACCTTCGTTTTAGCTTCTTGAGGGCGCTTGGACCTTTTGAACCTTCGCTTTAGCTTCTTGAGGGACCTTGAACCTTTTGAACCCTGGTTTTAGCTTCTTGACGAAGTTGAACCTTCTGAACCTTCGTTTTAGCTTCCTGACGGAGCCTGAACCTTTTGAACCTTCATTTTAGCTTCTTGAGGGAGCTTGAACCTTTTGAACCTTTGTTTTAACCTCTTGAGGGAGCTTGAACCTTTGGAACCCCTGTTTTGGCTTCTTGAGGAATCTTAAAATTTTGAACTTTTCAACCTTCGTTTTAGCTTCTTGAGGAAGCTTGAACCTTTTGAACCTTCGTTTTAGCTTCTTGAGGAAGCTTGAACCTTTTGAACCTTTCCTCTAGCTTCTCCGAGGAAGCTTGAACCTTTTGAACCTTCGTTTTTAGCTTCTTGAGGAAGTTGAACCTTCTGAACCTTTGTTTTAGTTTCCTGAGGGAGCTTGAACCTTTTGAACCTTCGTTTTAGCTTCTTGAGGGAGCTTGAACCTTTTGAACCCCTGTTTTGGCTTCTTGAGGAAGCTTGAACCTTTTGAACCTTCGTTTTAGCTTCTTGAGGAAGCTTGAACCTTTTAAACCTTTGCTCTAGCTTCTCCAAGAAGCTTGAACCCTTTGCTCTAGCTTCTCCAAGAAGCTTGAAACTTTTGAACCTTTGCTCTAGCTTCTCTAAGAAGCTCGAACCTTTTGCTCTAGCTTCTCCAAGAAGCTTGAACCCTCTTGTTTCTCTATAAAAGAGGGCCTCCCTCTCCTTTAGAGGGGTTGAAAAAAATTTGTCTAAGGAAAAGCACATCTATCTCTCTATATCTCTACATTCTAGGCTTAGAGAGAGTGTTTGTTCTTGGCCTTTAACAACATCGGTGATTGCGCATGTTGTGCTCGTTCTGAGGTTACGGAGTTTCGGCTGAGAGCCTTACCTCCGGACCTCGGGACTCTTTTGTGCTTTGCCTCGATTTGCGAACCAGGTTCTGTTTTCTCTCCCCGAAGGGAGGGAGAAGTTTCGTAGACCATCTCTCAGTGGCCGTAGGCAACATTTCGTCATCGTAGACCACTGTTCCCGTTTGGAGAGTATTTTTCGGTTTTCGGAGTCGTCGGTCGTGCGCCTCGGTTCGGGACGGCTTAACTTTCCCCATTTGGCACGGTTTTTGGACAGCTTGAATCTTTTGAACCTTCGTTTTAGCTTCTTGAGGAAGCTTGAACCTTTTGAACCCTTATTTTAGCTTCATGAGGAAGTTAAACCTTCTGAACCTTCGTTTTAGCTTCTTGAGGGAGCTTGGACCTTTTGAACCTTCGTTTTAGCTTCTTGAGGGAGCTTGAACCTTTTGAACCTTCGTTTTAACCTTTTGAGGGAGCTTGAACCTTTTGAGCCCCTGTTTTGGCTTCTTGAGAAAGCTTGAAATTTTGAACTTTTCAACCTTCGTTTTAGCTTCTTGAGGAAGCCTGAACCTTTTGAACCTTCATTTTAGCTTCTTGAGGAAGCTTGAACGTTTTGAACCTTTCCTCTAGGTTCTCCAAGGAAGCCTAAACCTTTTGAACCCTGGTTTTAGCTTCTTGTGGAAGTTGATCCTTCTGAACCTTCGTTTTAGTTTCCTGAGGGAGCTTGAACCTTTTGAACCTTCGTTTTAGCTTCTTGAGGGAGCTTGAACCTTTTGAACCCTTGTTTTGGCTTCTTGAGGAAGCTTGAACCTTTTGAACCTTCGTTTTGGCTTCTTGAGGAAGTTTGAAACTTTTGAACCTTCGTTTTAGCTTCTTCAGGAAGCTTGAACCTTTTTAACCTTTGCTCTAGCTTCACCAAGAAGCTTGAAACTTTTCAAACTTTGCTCTAGCTTCTCTAAGAAGCTTGAACCTTTTGCTCTAGCTTCTCCAAAAAGCTTGAACCCTCTTGTTTCTCTATAAGGAGGGCCTCCTCTCCTTTAGAGAGGTTGAAAAAATTTGTCGAAGAAAAGCACCTATATCTCTATATCTCCACATTCTAGGCTTAGAGAGGGTGTTTGTTCTTGGCCTTTAACACCACCGATGATTGCGCATGTTGTGCCTCGATGTTCGACAGCCACGGTTTCGGAGAGCCTTACCTCCGCACTGGACTCTTTTCTGCTTTGCCTCGATTTGCGAATCAGTTCGCTTTCTCTCCCGAAGGGAGGGAGAGGTTTCGAGACCATCTCTCGTGGTCAGGCTACTTTTCGTGGTCGAGCCCACTGCTCCTGCTTTGGAGACCATTTTCGGTGTTTGGAGTCGCTTGGTCAGGCGCCTGTTCGGGACCGCTTAACTTTCTACACTTGGCACGGTTTTTGGATAGCTTGAACCTTTTGAACCTTCGTTTTAGCTTCTTGAGGAAGCTTGAACCTTTTGAACCCTTATTTTAGCTTCTTGAGGAAGTTAAACCTTCTGAACCTTCGTTTTAGCTTCTTGAGGGAGCTTGAACCTTTTGAACCTTGGTTTTAGCTTCTTGAGGGCGCTTGGACCTTTTGAACCTTCGTTTTAGCTTCTTGAGGGAGGTTGAACCTTTTGAACCCTGATTTTAGCTTCTTGACGAAGTTGAACCTTCGTTTTAGCTTCCTGAGAGAGCTTGAACCTTTTGAACCTTCGTTTTAGCTTCTTGAGGGAGCTTGAATCTTTTGAACCTTCGTTTTAGCCTCTTGAGGGAGCTTGAACCTTTTCAACCGCTGTTTTGGCTTCCTGAGGAAGCATGAAATTTTGAACTTGTCAACCTTCGTTTTAGCTTCTTCAGGAAGCTTGAACCTTTTGAACCTTCGTTTTAGCATCTTGAGGAAGCTTCAACCTTTTGAACCTTTGCTCTAGCTTCTCCGAGGAAGCTTGAGCCTTTTGAACCCTGGTTTTAGCTTCTTGAGGAGGTTGAGCCTTCTGAACCTTCGTTTTAGTTTTCTGAGGGAGCTTGAACCATTTGAACCTTCGTTTTAGCTTCTTGAGGGAGCTTGAACCTTTTGAAACTTCGTTTTAGCTTCTTGAGGGAGCTTGAAACTTTTGAACCCTTGTTTTGGCTTCTTGAGGAAGCTTGAACCTTTTGAACCATCCTTTTAGCTTATTGAGGAAGCTTGAACCTTTTGCACCTTCGTTTTAACGTCTTGAGGAAGCTTGAACCTTTTGAACCTTTGCTCTAGCCTCTCCAAGAATCTTGAACCCTTTGCTCTAGCTTCTCCAAGAAGCTTGAAACTTTTGAACCTTTGCTCTAGCTTCTCTAAGAAGTTTGAACCTTTTGCTCTAGCTTCTCCAAGAAGCTTGAACCATCTTGTTTCTCTATAAGAGAGGGCCTCCCTCTCCTTTAGAGAGGTTGAAAAAAATTTGTCTAAGGAAAAGCACATATATCTCTCTATATCTCTACATTCTAGGGTTAGAGAGGGTGTTTGTTCTTAGCCTTTAACACCACCGGTGATTGCGCATGTTGTGCTCGTTCTGAGGTTACTGAGTTTAGGCTGAGAGCCTTACCTCCGAACCTCGGGACTCTTTTGTGCTTTGTCTCGATTTATAACCAGTTCTATTTTTCTCCCAAGGGAGGGAGAAGTTTCGTAGACCATCTCTCAGTGGCCGTAGGCTACTTTTCGTGGTCGTAGACCACTGTTCCCGTTTGGAGACTATTTTCCGGTTTTCGGAGCCGTCAATGGTGCGCCTCGGTTCGGGACCGCTTAACTTTCTCCTTTTGGCACGGTTTTTGGACAGCTTGAATCTTTTGAACCTTCGTTTTAGCTTCTTGGGGATGCTTGACCCTTTTGAACCTTCGTTTTAGCTTCTTGAGGAAGCTTCAACCATCTGAACCTTTGCTCTAGCTTCTCCAAGAAGCTTGAACCCTTTGCTCTAGCTTCTCCAAAAAGCTTTAAACTTTTGAACCTTTGCCCTAGCTTCTCTAAGAAGCTTGAACCTTTTGCTCTAGCTTCTCCAAGAAGCTTGAACTCGCTTGTTTCTCTATAAGGGAGGGCCTCCCTCTCCTTTAGAGATGTTGAAAAAAGTTTGTCTAAGGAAAATCACATATATCTCTCTATATCTCTACATTCTAGGCTTAGAGAGGGTGTTTGTTCTTGGCCTTTAACACCACCGGTGATTGCGCATGTTGTGCCTGCTCGACAGCCATCGAGTTTTGGCCGAGAGCCTTACCTCGACCTCGGACTCTTTGTGCTTTGCCTCGATTTGGCGGTTGTGTTCGCTTTTCTCTCCTGAAGGGAGTGAGAAGTTTCGTAGACCATCTTTCAGTGGCCGTAGGCTACTTTTCGTGGTTGTAGACCACTGTTCCCGTTTGGAGACTATTTCCCAATTTTTACACATTCAAATCCATTCAACCCAAAATCAAGAACAAACCCCTAGGGTTCACAGGAGAATTGGGGCTTCTCCTTCCACTCATTTCTTTCCCTTGATTCAAGTATATTTACACATTATTTCATAGTTAATATCATAATCCATCATCAATTTCATAAAGCATTTCTATATATACAACCCATATATATATATACATTCATCTTAACAACCCATACACCTTTAGATTCATGTACATTTAAACCAAAATGTGGATATACCAAGGTGAAGATATTCCTACCTCAAGGTTGCATAAGAAAAGATGAAGGTCAACCCGATGAGCTCTTGAAATACCACGATCTAATCGTTTAAAAATGTAGCTTTTGACGAGGGTAACATCTTTAATAAAGTAGCTAAAATGGATTCTTGCTTTATCTTGATGAAATCTAGAGTTTCTTAACTAGGTTTTTCAAGAAAAAAAAAGGGGGGGAAATGAGAGAAAAGGGATGAAAAGTGGGTTTAAAATGAGTTCAGTTCGTTTTTTAAAGTCTGCTGTCCCGACGTGACCGCTCGAGCGATGAAAGAGCGAGACTTCCATCGCTCGAGCAAAGTTCCAAAATACTAAAGGACGACTCGAGCGAACTATCCACCGCTTGAGTGACAAAAACAAAGTCTCAGAAGTTTTGAAGAGCTAGAGTGAAAATAGTGGGAGCTCACATTTTACGCTCGAGCTACAACTCCTTCGCTCAAGCGATCTCACCCGTAAACCTGTGAGATATTAGGAGTAACAATTCTTCGCTCGAGCGGTCACCCAAAGTCATCTATTACAGCCTACCCCCCTTAAAAAATTTCGTCCCCAAAATTGCATAGTTCCTGCCAAAAACCATTCTTACAACTCCCAAGAAGATGAATATTAACATAATAATCATAAAACCTGCCACACCACAAACCCGAGTATGACCGGCCGTGACCTATAGGGCCTTAGCCCAAGGCACACATAAGCCTAAACATGAATCCATAATCACATTGAACAACTGTACAATAGTCTAGTAATAAATAACCAAAACTCAATCCAGTGACATGCCACATGTATAAATGGCACAACCAACCGTAATCAATACCATCCAAACTTATGGGATATAAACAGCCAACATATCAAAACAATCCTAAACGAACCTCAATAAAAATAAAAAGAAAAATGTACAAACTTGACATAACAATCTAAAACAAAATAAATGAATGTCCTAGAGGTCCATTGTCACGCCCCAAACCCGCCCCTAAAAGTTTAGGCATGACCTATTCAGAAACGGACATGTAACCTGGTAACATAACATACGGGGCCTTATCGGAAGCACGAAAAAAATGGAAATAATGAAACAAATAAACTCCATTGAGCTACTTCTACATGCCAGGATCTCATTCATAACATGCATTATAGTGGATAGATAAAGTTCCAACTATAACCCAGAGCATATACATACACATTTACAATGCCAGCTCCATGATTGGGCGTATACAAAAAAAAAAAAACGAACATGAAAGTATATACAACAACCTTAGAGGGACACCCATAAGCAAGTCAACATCTTAATAACTTGACAAAATAAATGGCTTATACAGTGCCTGGACATACGAAGGTTGACAAAAGAAAGCGGGCGTCTTGGCTAGGAGTGACCACCTGATTGGTGACCTACAGAAACAAACATAATAGAGAGTGAGCCGGGCTCAGTGAATAGTAATACATAAATAGCTCGAACATAAGAAGTTCATTTCACATTCTATTATCTCACCAGTCAATCTTTGAATATTTTCTCACAACACTCAACCCTCAACTTAGGCACTCTATTTAGCTCCACTTGCCACTGCACAAAGTAAAAAACAGTTAGATAAACACTCTAAATTGCTCTCCTTCACTCAACCCTCTTATGGTGAACTCACACCACTCACACCAACTCAGCTGTTTTTGCTCCTTGTTTGCTCTGGTTTTGTTTTTGCTGGGCTGTGTAGACACCCCATTTTTGACCGTCCTCAAGACTTGGACGTCACCGTTGGAACACTCGGTGATTATCCATGTTTGTGTTCGTTTGGAGTTCCCGGAGTTCTCGGCTATGCGAGCCTTGCCTCAGGACCTCCGAACTCGACCGTTTGTGTTTGGTTTTGCACCAAACACTTGTTTTTTTGCCTTGGGAAGGTGGGGAATGCCTTGTGAGGCATCCCTACACACCACCGGCTGGTACTGGAGGCCATCGGCTGGCTTATTTGTCCATCGGCACTTTATTGTGCCGACCGGCACTATTTTGTGCCGACCGGCACCAAATTTTGACATTTGGTACTCTTTGCCGCGAACCTTTGTCTGAGCAGTTACTTTATGAGATATTTTCTCACAGCTGTAAAGCTGGTTGCTCTCCTCCATACACGTGTATGGAGGGATGAGGCTTTGTTTTGCTTAGCTTGTAAGCATTCTTTGCCTATAAGAGAGGAGGTCTTCCTCTTTGATTAGGGTTAGAACCTTTGGAGACAAAAACCAGAGGTCATACATAGTCATATATCTATATCTCCCTCTCTCTTGTGTGTGTGTTCTAGGGCCCAAATAGTGTGTTTTACCTCATTTTTACACCATTACACACACTATTACACCTAGCTCCGAGATTGGGAGACTTGGAGGATTGTTTTGGGTGATTTTGGACTGGTTTTGATCACTTGAGGAGGGCTGGACCATCTGTTCTTCATTGGATCTTCAAGGGTGAGCTTTTCACTTTAGTTTTCCCATTCTTGCAACTACTTTTTACCCTCTTTGCTTTGAGTTTTTGAGTTTGTGTTTAACATAAAAAAGTCTTGTTTTTACTTGCTCTTGAACCTTCTTTAAGGTCACTTTATAGTTTGAGTTAAGCCTCATTACTTTAAGCCTTGTTTGGCCATTTTTGGTGCCTTTTTCTTAGGCCTTCTTGTCTTGGTGTTCTTTGATATTCTCACCACTGAAAACCAGTGGGTTTTCAGTGGTGAGGATGATATTTTCGAGCTTCATTTAGGGGAGAGACACCCCTCTCCCTTTGGTCCTTTGGTTGGCCTTTGTTTTGGCTCATAGCATAACATGCATGCATGCTTTCCTTAGCTTTCATTTCAGAGCTTTATTGTGTGTTTTAGGTCATGTGTGACCTTTGTTTTTAGTTGATTTCATGGCCTCTTGCGCGCTTTCCATGTTGGCTTTAGAATGATCTTTCATGTTTATAAGTAGTGTCATGCTTTGAGCCTTGATTCTCGCATATTTTAGCTTGGTTTCATGAGGATATAAGCATCTATTTGCCATGTAATAGGGCTGTGAGCCACTGTTTTGGACACCCTTGGTATGCTTGATGTGCATGTTTTGCATTTTAGGCTTGTAAACTTTGCTTCCATGGAGTCCTAGCATGGTTGACTTGTTTTGATCTAGTGATTTGGCATCATATTAGATCTCATTTCATGTCCATTAGTCATGTTTGCATGTTGGCATATGTGGCTTAGTTCATGTTTTAAAGATATGCTCTTGAATGCTTTAAAATAGACATTGTGCATGCTTCCATGTTTGGTGCATTTTTGGGGGTACCATGGGAGGATTTGGGTGTCATTCCACATGCTTAAAATCTGTTTTTTGTTTGTTGAATGCATGTCACGAGTGGTTGTATGAATAATGTCAAATTACTCTTTTTGGTGTCCTAGACTTGGGCCCATTGAATAGCATGCTTGTGTGGCATTTTCATCATGTTGTGAGGCTTGTTTTGCCACTGTTTTTGGGAGCTTGGGGGCTGCCCTCTATGGCTTGAGTCCATTGTTACATGCTTACTTCATGATTGTTGCTTGCTTGGTCAATATAGCCTTGAATGTATGCTTGTTAGTTCCATGTTAATTGGCCCATCTTGCATGCCATTTGTATCCTACATACTTTAGCTCTTTGCATGCTTAACGTGATAGGTTGCATTGCATTTGAGCCTTGCTTGCATACTTGCATCTCATAGCTTGGTTTGGGGTTGTCAAGCCAAGCCTAGGATTGAGGGGAGTTCACATTTCAAGTGGTGTAACTCACCTCAATCCTTGGTCACTAAGGCCCTTGATTTCCACTTGATAGGGACTTAGTATTCATTTGTTGTGTTGCATGCATATTTACATTAAAATGAGCAATCTTGGTTCCTTAGGCTATCATGCATCAAATGCACAATTGATAGCCCTAGAACCAAGAGCCACACCCCCTTGAGTCCCTAAACATGATAGGAGATGTTGGATATGCACACATTTGCCCAAAAACCATGCCTATGCATTGCTGTCTTCCACATGTCATCTGCTGGTGCAGAACTTTATGGCGACCGGCATAAAATATCGCGGAGCGGCACTATTTTTGTGCCGCTAATTATCAGGTGCAAAGGTGGCCATGGAAGAAGCCGATGACTACACTGTCCCGGTGGATCATTTCGTGCCTCTTGGAAGGTATTCTCAAGTTTTGAGAATTTTTGGAGAGGCGAGCAAGAAAACAGAGCAGAGTGCCAAGGTGTGGGCTTTTTCAAGGCGGGCATCGGCATGCATCATTCACAAGATCTCAAGGCAGGGCCGAGGCCCCATTTCATTTCACTTAGATGCTTTAATTTCAGTACTTAGAAATTTGTAATAATTTATTTATTCATTTATTCTTCGGTCTGTATTATTTATTTATTCGGTCCCTCCGTGTGAGGGCATATTTGTAATAAGTGTGAGTGGGTGTATGTCTTCCAACCCCCATTTCTTTCTAACCCTTTTATTTATCTGCTTATGGTAGATTAGGGCACATTTAAATTAGCATACCTTATGCTATGCATGCGTGCATTCATGCATTTGTTTACATGCATCGGGCTCGGTACATCATACAAACTGCATCGTACTTTCAATTCCAAATTGAATACGTGTTATTTCTAGCATTCCATATTCCATGTTTAGGATAGCCGAGCGCCTAGATTACATCTTTGCATGTGTTGCATTAGACATTTCAAGATGCTTAGGTCCATGCATGGATTTCTAATAAGCTTCGCTTTTGGCTTGGAGTACTAGGTGAGCTTTTATGCTTTAGCATATCGCATGTGTGTGAATGTTGCCATGATAGCATTCTTACCATGAGGATAAGTGCTTATGTGATATAACGCATGAATGCTCGTGGATGGAGGTTGAATTACCTAAATTGGGACAACACATTAAAACTGTGAGTTTTAAAGCCCACTAGATAGTGGCAAAACCGTCTTTTCTAAAAGCCCGCTTGAGAGTGGCAAAACCTGCATTTTAGCCTACTTATGAGTAGCAAATCATTTTTTCAAAACAAACACGTAATGTTTTGTTCCAACTTAGGCGATTTGGTCTATACTTGTTTGCTGTGCGCATAACATAGTAAATCTAGGCTAATAACCGGAATAAGAACACGTAATGTTTTCAAAATCGGATATCACGGTTAATAGAGGCCGGTCTTCGGACCGGGCGAGAGGGGGTGCTCATAGCTGACCTTCCCCGATCGTACCCAAGCTCCCGAGCCAAGACCACTTTGGTAATGACGGACATGTGGCCTTCGGCACCGAGTCAGGGTTTCCTAAATTTCCCATTTTAAAAAATATTTAGGTGGCGACTCTGTAATCTGGCAAAGCAGTCCATGTTTGGCACTACTTTTCAAAAATCTGTTTTTCTTCAAAACGATTTGCCGGATTTGGACTCTTTGGTTCAGATTTAGAACCGCGACACAAATCGAGTCCGAACTGTAGAGTGAAGCCCACGGGCGCGTCTACAGTTTCTGGCGACTCTGCTGGGGATTTTAGAGAGCTTGACTCGAACTCGTGATATCCTGTTTTGATTTCACTTATGTGTCTCTTTGCATTGCATGTGCATTGGTGCGCCTAGGACACCGTGTTGGTCATCTGCTATTCCTGAGCGGTTTGCCGGAGGCTTGTCTTGTCAAGGCATGTCCATAAGGCTGACCGGTTGCGGGCTCTGCCAGTATGGGAACACAAACCCCGGTTTTACCGGGGCACCCTTTTTGACCATTCGACCTAGTGCATATTCGGATCCATAGTGACCATTCCAAACTAGGACAGGTTGCTTACCCAATTTAGGTTGTTTGAAACCGCTGCGTGCGTAGTGAAACCCTAGCTCCTGACAAAATAGGACAGGGAAACCCTACCCCAACATAGGGGTGTATTGGTTCTTATTTATCTGCTATGTGCTTTTAGAGTGTATCTCTACAGGGAATGCATATACCAGTTTGCAAGTCTGCGTATCCGGCCTGAGGGCACCAGTATCAGTGTTTTTGAGAATCAGTTATATCTGCGGGTATCAGATTCAGATTTGGGACAGTGACTTCGGGGAACAGTGTTCAGTAGTGGAGTACAGTTGTTTGACCACACCCGTGCTTGATCTGATTAGGGCTGAAATGCTGCTTGTTTTCCGTTTCAGTTCAGAGATTCAGAGAGTTAAGTCAGAACAGCTAGTGTCTTTTCCTCGCTGAGGCAGGACCAAACATAATGCAGAACTCAGAAGAGATTGTGGTCATGACGGCCGCGCTAAGTCAAGGAACCACCCCACAAGATGAGGCTACTGTCGACATGCCGCACCCACCTAGGTCGCCCGCTGCACACCCAATCTGGACCCCTCAATTCTATCAGGCTCGCAAGCCCACTATATTCGAATTAATGGGGATGATAGGCGATCTCCAGAGGTCCGTGGCGGATCTCGCCTACGGAATGTCAACCTCGCCACCGGTTGCACCGTATGCTGGAAATTTCGAACCCCAGGAGCCCCCGATACTGGGGCGGATTGTGATTGAGCTCAATCAGTCGGAGATGACCTCCACCCACAACAGTGATGTACCAGTACCAACCCAAACCTCTCACCAGGCTGAGGCCAGAGGCAAAGACAAAGTAAAGGCCGAGGCCGACCCTGTGGAACAACTGCTGTGGGCAGTCCAGGCTTTGAAAACCGGAGGAATGAGCAAACAACAGGTATCCGCGATTGTAACCAAAAGTATGGATGACGTTTTCCCTACTTCGCCTGAGGGCAGTTCCAGTCAATCAGAGAACCGGGATAGGCCCCGTCATGCCAAGAAGGTTCTTCCCACTCCCAACCCTGCATCCGGAAAGGATCAGAAACCCAAGGCCGCACCCGCTGACCCGTTCGCTAGTGCATCTAGCAAGAGTCCTCAGATTCCGAAGTACTTGCCCCGAGGGCGCAGGGCCTTCCATCCTCTCTACATGCCGTTGTCTAGGGCACTTCTGATTTTAGCCAAAAAGGGGCATCTCACACCCCTCGATCCTAGGCCGCTCCCCAAACCCCTTCCAGCAGGCCATGATGCCACTCAATATCAGGCGTACCATCATCAATGCCCGCCACGCCATCGATAATTGCTTCCGCCCGTCATGAGGTACATGTGATTTGATTGATAACAAGGTTATCCTCCCACCCACCTCAAACGGTCACTACAGAGTTCTTGGATTGTGAGGACACAGATATGAGGACACCGACATCATGAGTATGTAATTGGGATTCAACCGCTCATGGGCAATATATCCGGTACATTTTTGGATATGGCGCTTACGCGCATTTTTGAGCACCTGCCAATACTAGTTTTGTAAAAACTGACTTGGGTGTCGAGTCAGTCTATTGATTTGTCTTGAGTCTGTCTCATTGTTTTGAGTCAGTCCTTTTTGCTTAAGGGTCTGTCCAATTGTAATGAGTCGCCTCTTTGTATAAGAATACTAGGTGACTTCGGGTTGTTGCCTCGAGCACCGCTTTTGTTTTGTAATTACTTTTTTGCTTTTTTTGGGTCTACCTGCTGTGGAGCCAGTTTACATCTAGGGAACCCGAATGAAACAGCCGCGGCTATCGTGATCCCGTACTATTTATGTTGGGCTAGTTGTGCCAGAGAATTCAAATGGGGTGACAGTGCATTCCATCTGCTCTTTTTTTTTTGCCTTAAAAATTATTGTTTTGACCTAAGTTTTTCAAAACCTTCTTTGAAACATCATGGTAAAACAAAGAGGAGGAATTCTCGATTTGCAAAACTTTGATCAATTGAGAGAAAGAGAGGCATGCTAAGCCCTTAATGAATGAAATCATGCTTGTCGGCGTGAGTGCTGAGAAGGACCCTAGCTTTGATCCAGATTGGTTCCACACTGTCTTCGGCACGAGCAAATCGTCGCCTTCTTAAAAACTTTCAAAAGAAGATATTTTATGTAGTCTTATGAGACTGTGTGGGATCGTTCTCGAGATTACGCAGCTTAGGATCGCTCTCAGCCTCGAGACTCGACCCCCCCTATTTTCAAACCTTGGACCAGCATCCAGAATGTCAGAATGATCAAAAGATAGCTATCAATGCGACGTCTGTATGGCCCAGTTCAAAGCAGCCCTCGAGCAAGAGGCATCAGAGTCCGATCAGGAAGATCAAAATCCCACCAAGCAAAGCTCAAGAAGTAACCGTGATGGGCCTTTCTGCAAATCAGCACAATAGCCGTTCTCCCAGATACCGAGAGGCTTCAATCTTAAAACCATTTGGCATGGGCTTGCTACACTTTTACCCCTTGAGAGGCTCGCTGGGCCGAAAACCCGGAAGGGCGACCCAGGCAAAAGTTAGAGCAAAGAAACAATACAAAAAACAAAAAAAACAAAAAAAGAAAAGAAAAATGCAAAAACATATATCAAAAAAAAATGCAAAAGAAAAGAAAAAGAATGAAAACGAAAAACATAGCTCGCAAGGTCGAAAACCCGCATTGGGCATCTTGGCAAAAATTAGAGCCTAAAAATAGCGAAGGTTAAAATACCCGAGTGTACCTTAACCGGAACTACGTAAGGCTTGATTCCCATGTTTGGGATACGTAGGCAACTTCATCTTGAAGTCCAGCCCCCAACGCTTCCATAGCGTCTCAGGCCATGCCATGGTTTTGATCACTTTTGCCTCCTCCGAATCCGATGTTTTGATTACAGTAACCCGGAGCCGCGTGATTAACTTCCTCTTGAAGCCAAACCGCTAACACCTTCCAGGTGACTGTGTCCATATATTGATTCAAGCCATCTTCGACTTCTCCGCGTCCAAGGGTCCGATCGTCATCGGCAAAGACTGGTTTACAACATGCCGCGGCACCATCCAAGCAAGGGGCAACTTTCCGTTGCCCTCTGTTACCATAAGTTGCCCTGAGTTATGTTCAAACCAGGGGCAACTTTCCGTTGCCTTCCCTCCCCTTTTAAGCCAGGGGCAATTTTCCATTGCCTTCGATCCGAGGTTGCATATCTCGAGGGTAAGTTCTACGCTCGTTGAGCATTGATTGTTTGCAAAAATAGTTTTTGAAAATTTTCACTGAGGTTGACTTACTTTCTCGAAAACTATTCCATTTCCAAAATTGGACCATGTTTGGACCCGAAAAGGAAAATTTTCAGTGCTCACAGCCTGATTCGCATGATTTTCAAATCAAAAATTGAATAAGTGTGTTAATCTAACTCTCATTTTGGTCAGAACTGTTTTAGAAAACAAAAAGTGGTCAAAATGATGAACTAAGGGCACGATTGAGTCAGGTCCTCTGTCTTCCCCCCGTTAACTTGATTGTCTGAGAGACACTCTGTCCGCCAGAAGGAGTGGTTGCAAGCTAGCTATATCGGGCGTGAACCCGCAACTTCCTATTCATCTGTCACTCACCCTGGGGAGGGATGAAAAATGAGAGAATAAAGAATAGAGAGGAGTAAGTTGAGAGAAAAGTGAGAGAAGGGTTTTTGTGAGAAAAACCGAGCTTGAGGGCCGAGTGATGTGAGAGTCACAAATCAGAGGGGGTGGGAAACTTGCCCGGAAGAATTGGCTCCTCAAGATCTTTTCTTTTCAAAATGCGTCTGTGTGTCGCGTCTTTTGATTTGTCAGTCTCAACTTAGTCTTGAGTCTTTCCCGAGTATGTCTCGTTGTGTTAGGTCGTGTGCCTTTTTGTTTTTTTTTGGTTTGAGTCTGCCTCGCCGTGTTCTGTGATTAGGCTCGGTACCCTGGTTGAAAACCCATTCTCTTCCAAAAGGTAATCGCTTGTGCTCAGAATGCTGTGCCATTCTTTACATCCGGGCAAAGTAAGAGAAGGGAAGGGAAAATCTGGAACATCCGAGTGTGTTTCAACCGCAACCGTGTCAGTTTGGTGATCTGTCTCATCAGATTAGGGCTATCTGTTCAGAGTTTGCTGTATGCAGAAGGAACCGAATGCTGAATTATGCACTAAATGCAGATCAATCCCCAGCAAATTAATCCTCAGCGGAGTATGGGTTGTATGTTCAGTTTGAGCAGTGGTTTGTATGAGCTGTTTTGCTGTTTAGATTGGTTGGTTATTTGATTGTTACAGTGCAAGTGTTCAATTGTCAGATAACAGATCAATGTCATTTACATTTGGGATGTAATATGATGCAATGCAGTACAGGATATGAAATACGCAGATACAGACCAATGTAACATTCTTTTCAGATAAAAAGTTCGTTTCATGTCATCTTTTTCGAATACATAGTTTGAGAAAAGCAAAAAACCTGCCTGCGGCAGTACATGGTACTCTATCTATCAAAAGAGAAAAGTACAAGAAAAGAAATAAAGAAAAGAAGCAGTAAAAATCATCATCATCAGCAGTAGGCCTCGTGCCTAAGGGTCAATCCTCGCCCTCTTCCTGGGCAGAAGCACAAAAGCGTCGTCAGAGCCGTCACTGTCGGAGCCCGAGCCCGAGCTATCCCCTGCCTCCTCCGCAAATGACTCAGTCCCCGCCTCCGACTCCCCATCTCCTGGAACTGGAGCTCGTGAGCTGCTCCCCACATGACCACGTCCCCCTCTGGTACGAGGGAATATCCTGCCATCCCGAGTAGAGACGGAGGCTCACCGAGCAAAGGTCACCCACTGGAGGGATCGGGAAAGGAGGCTGAAAATACAGAGAACAAACACATCAGAAAGCTGTGAGCAGTTTATCAATGTAGAATCTGAAGGTCTCGAAATGTGGAATGTGAGCAGAGGAATCAATGTAGAATGCGTGTCTCGAGTGCGATGTGGAATGTCAGGAATGATGAATCAAGATAGAATGCAAGCAGTAGTGTGTGAATGCCGTGAGCGCTTTATCAAGATAGAATGCAAGGGCGAGTACGTGTGTGAATGCCATGAGCGGTTTATCAAGATAGAATGCAAGTATGCGAGTACGTGTGTGAAAACCGTGAGCGCTTTATCGATTTCAGATAGTAGATTGTGCGAAAGCAGTATGATTTGAGATCGTGGTCAGAGAACATACCGCAAGCCAGAGACGGCCGAGGCGTCAAGAGTCCGCTGCAGCATCCCCATCAAGGAGGCATTCAGCTCCACCGACTGACGGGTATACTCGGAAGAAGCCTGCAAAAGTATTAAGTACATCAGCATTCTGTGGGATATCTGAATAAACTGAAATGAAATGACAATGCAAGATGCAAAAATAAAGTGATACATACCGGGGGCAAGTCAGGAATACCGGCCAACTCGTGACCAGCCGGAGGAGAAGCAAAAGGGATCTGGTAGGTCTCCCCACTCTGCCCCCTATAAGTCAACATAGTAGGTAGAGCGGGCCAGCCCATCCCTCGTCCCCTCTGCACCCCCTCCGCCATGAAGCTCGAGCCCTCTGTGATGGCCCCGCCTCGCCTCTGTCTCTGCCTCGGGCGCCGCAGTCTCACTAGATCACGGGAGCCCCGGCCAGAGGCCGATCAAGAAGGTCCACGCACTTCGAATTAGTCGCCTCGCCTCAGAGGCATCCACATCTATGGCCCACCAAGGGTGTAATCCTCCATCTGCCGCACGTAAAACCTCTCGGTGTCCCTCATGTGCTCGGGAGGCCGGATCTAACTATCTACTCCGGCAATCCTAGGTCCGACGCAAGAAGCGCCACCCAGTACCAGTTCGACAAACCGCCCTCCAGAGAATCCGAGCGCGAGGTCTCGGTGGCGCCAAAGATACCTATCTCAGATCACCGGTAGTGGAGCCCACGGCTGCCAGGTGACCTGAAATGAAATACAGTTGATTATCTACTGATACAGAAATGTACGCATGAAAGCGAAGCTTCAAACGGACTGTAAGTAAAACATACCTCAGAAGGGGTGATGGTGTCGAAGAAACGACGGTAGAAGCTAAAAGTGTCCCGGGGTCTCCGGACACATCGCCCGTCGTAACGGCGAGAGAAGGGGACGACCAGAGGGGTCTCCGTCTCCGGTACTGGCTCCAGTCTGGGGAAGTAGGCATACACCCACAGCTGCAAAACAGACGTCAGTACGATTATCAGAATAAAGCAGAGTACAGAATAAAGCAGAAATAACAGAGCCGTGTGTTGTGTATTGTGTTGAGCAGGGTGTACAGTGTGAACAGTGTACAGTCAGTATAAAGCAGAAGTATGTGTGTGCCGTGTGTACAGTATACAGACAACAGTGTGTGCAGTGTACAGAGTACAGAAAGTACGGAACAGAAATGAAATGCAGAGAAGAAGACATACCTCCCAGGCTCGCCAAGAGCCTCGAAAGCAACCGCTCACGCCACGGAGACGGAGCTCATGTAGCCTGTCACGCCCCAAACCCGCCCCTAAAAGTTTGGGCATGACCCATACGAAAACAGACACTAAACCTGTCATATATATATCATACGGGGCCTGAACGGAAGCCTTTAATAATATAAAATACATAAAACATCATCCATTGAGCTACTACTACCATGCCAGGACCGCACACATTGCACTAAATAAATATTATACAGATGGTTTACACACATAAGACTCGACTCAGCCTCATAAATAGGCACATAACAAAAATATAAATGAAGAAGAAATTATACAATCAACCCAAAAATATACATCCAATGCATAAGTCGAACTCGCGTAACTTTACAAAATGAACGAATTTCGTGGTGCCTCGGACGCCTCAAGGTTAACAAGAGAAATACAAGCCCTAAAGGTTGGGATGAACTCCCGATTGGTTACCTCTGTAAATGCATGCATAAAAATATAGAATGAGCGAACTCAGTGAATAATAGTACATAAACAATATAATGTTTAACTTAAATAATCACACATAGAACTGCAGATATATCTGATTAATTACATTCCATAATTATTTCCAACATATCATGGGTCCTACTTCCGTAACAGAATAGCGTTAAACTCGGTCTATATAGGACTGTCACAAGCCTACAGATGCAGTACGACCAAAGGTCCAGATATAGCAGAACGGCCACCGGCCCATAAATAACAGAAGTAGTAAGGATAACGGAAATAATGCATGTAACAAGAATAATGTAAATAATGCATGTAACAAGAATATCAGAATAACAAACCGCATAAAGCGTAAGTAGCGGGACGATATAGCGTGGTAACAGAATAACAGATGTATGGACTCAAGAGGTGGCTCAGACGGATTCCAGAGGTGGCTCCCACCAAAGTGTAGCACTGCGCAGACAAAGACTTTGCTCCATACCGAACATTACGTAATGACCTAACGGTCCGTAATATCGTAAATATAATCTTGTCGTAAATGAGTCTTATGCATTTCCAGATTCCAAACCATTTTCATAATCATTTTCATAATCACTTCCATATTCAGATTTTGCATAAGATTATATGAGGTACACCCATAGTCCATCAGAACAGGTAGGTCCGAAGACCACAACAGGTAGGTCCGAAGACCACATCAGGTGGGTCCGAAGACCACATCAGGTAGGTCCGAAGACCACAACAGGTAGGTCCGAAGACCACAACAGGTAGGTCCGAAGACCGCATCAGGTAGGTCCGAAGACCACAGCCACGGTATTGTTACCCCCGGGCGAGGGCCATCCGGACTAAGGGTGCCACAAATACTTTTTAGACAACTGAACGTTCGTTCGTTTATTCCCAACATATCGTAGCTTTTCATAAATCAATCATTTCGTTTCATAGTATACTGAAAATACGTAACGTAAGTTTAATAGAACGTTGCCGATATTTATTAGCAAATGTTGAACATATGTCACGGATTGAACACTTTCAGAAATACGAAGGTACCATGGTTCTATACTTTAAATCAATAGATCTCGGGATACATAAGCATCATTGTTCTATTTACTCACCAATCTACGGATAACAGAATGTTAATAATGTTTCTTAATGGTAAATCAATCACAATACTATATAAACTATAGTGCAATACCGATAACCATTAATCGTGGACGGGATACAGAATAGTTTCAGAGCCATCTCAATAGATGCCAAATCCTCCTATGCTCACACCAATTCTCAAATACAACCATGTTAGCATAATTGCCATGGAAAACAGAATATGCATAATCATAATAAGATTGATGTACATATGTAGTACTGTTACTCACAGAGTTACAATGGAGCGTTTGTCCCTCCCGGAGTGCATTCTGTACACAGACATAACTTACAAATTAACTCCCTTTTCCTTTTTAAATCATTAAGGAATTCTTCATTGAATCATTACATTCGTATGAATTATAATCATCTTAAAGTCATCAAAATAACATTCTAAAAATACCAGAGGACTGAACATTCAAAACTGAGCAATCAATAATTTTGCCTGAAAAAAGGGTTCGCCGAAGGCCACTTTGACGCCGAGCGGATCGCACAAAAATACCAAACTATCGAGGTCGATTTTCCGCCGAAGGGACTTCTCCGCCGAGCGCATCGCAAATTTCAAAACCTGGATTTCCTATCTTTCTAAATCTTTCCAATCTTTAACAATGCAAACAAAGCTTCAAACTAGACAAACTTAATATCAAATTAAGGTGCTAAATCACCCAATAAACCAACCACAACCCTCCTCAAGCCTTCAATCATACAATCCATCAATTTCATATGTAAAATAACCATAACTTCCTAAAATCCTCCTTATTCAAACCCAAACTTCCCAAAAATCTCATAATTCTTCTATACACTTCAAATATATAGAAATCACATAATTCAACAATAGAAATAACTCAAATCGACTATGATTGTAAATATTGATGTGGATTCAACCCTTACCTCAATAATCAAACAAAAGGTGAGCTAGAGATGGAGCCTTCACAATTCCAAGTTCTAATCGGATAAAACGTTGATCTTCCTTAATCTCCTCCTTGATGCCAAAAATCATGGGGGTTCATGACCAAAGTAAAGGAATTCAAGAGTTTAGGGCTAGGGTTTCGGACTAGGGAGAAAAGGAAAGAAGAAGGGGAAAGAAAATATCAAAAAGTGATCCAAAATCACGATTTAAAAGCTGCTGTCCCGAAAACTCCGCTCGGGCGCACCCTTTCCCCCTCCGGCGGGCCTACTCACAGCACAGATTCCCAAACTTCAAACAGGGGGAACTTTCCCCTCCCGGCTCCCTTTTTGGTCGTTCTTGTGTCCAAATTGAAGCCCCGGAAATAAGCTTTCCAATGGTTCTAACCTCATATCCAAATTCAAAATGTGGACAAAGAAAAGGGCAAAAGAGTGGCAGCTGTTCGTAAAATAACTATCCGAATCAAATTCTTTGGTTCAATCTTACCCTACCATCATATTGTCACCTCAATCAAAATCCCTAAATCCAAAAATAACACATGAGAGTCTCCACAAACATTTACCGAACCTTTAATAACTTTACGTGCACCTAGCTTCAATTCCAAAAGATATAGTTGAATCAACGCGTATTGGGGTCGTTACATAGCCGTAAAGGGTGGCCAGAGCCGCGCCACCCCAGTCATACTGCACAATCCGTCGGACGTCCACCAGTGCGCTGAGGAGGCAGAGAGGCACGGTGTTCGCCCGGTCGGCAAATAGGGTGGTCCCCAGCAAAAACATGAGGAAGCCGCGCGCATATCTCTCGGCAGCCTCCTGGGTCGCCAGAGCGCGTCCACCAAAGATGGTCACTCAAAGCGCACCTCGAACCAGGAATAACGGACGAACCCTGGACGAACAAGCGGCGGCGCCTCGCCGAGCAAATAAACCTGAGTGGCGATCCACTCGTCCATGTCTGTGTCAAAGGGGATCGGATCACCCCCCACCCCGATGCCAGTGAGCACCGAGAAGTCGTAAGGGGTCATCGTCATGTCCCCGGTCGCCGATAGATGAAAAGAATCGGTGGTATCCCACCACCTCTCTGCCAGAGCGGCAAGAAGAGATCGGCAAGTAGAGAGTCTGGAAAGCCCCCTGCAGAAGGTACCGGCCCGATCCACAATGCGCGGCGTCAGGCTCGGCATACCGACCATGAAGGTAATGTTCCCATACCATGAGAGTATGGGAGTCTCCCTGTAGTCAAGAAATTACAAAGCCATATGAAGATATGCAGTCGGTACAAATCTGATATGCGTGCAAATTTTTAAATTTCAAACAGAAACCGGGTGCCGGTGTGCTTATAGTAAACTACAAACCCGTGGTGCGTCAGTGTGTTTTAGATGCTCCAGTGTAAACTTGGTGCATGTGTGCACATTTTTTAGATTCAAGTAGATATCGGGCCTCAGTGTACTGCGGTGGAATACGGCCTGTGATGTGTCAGTGTGTTTTGTGAAGGTTAGCATGCAGATACGGTGCATGTGTGCACATTTTCCAGATTCAAGCAGGTATCGGGTTTCAGCTTATCAGTGTGTGGGCTGCGGTCTGTGACATGTCAGTGCTCCTATGAGGGTTGGTGTAAACAGCGTGTGTGCGTGCTTTTCAACGTTCAAATAGAAGCCAGGTCTCGGTATGTTTCAGTAAACTACAACGTGTGATATGCCCGCGTGTTGGTGTAGTTTTGTGCAAATCTAGCATGCGTGCGAGTTTTCAGAATCAAATAAGCGCCGGGTGTCGGCGAATCGGCAGTGCAATGTGTGCCATGTGTTTGGGTGATTCAGACTAGTATAGTGTGTGTGCATGTGCGCCGGTCCTAAGCAGATATCAGTAGTGAATTTGTCTACAATCAACTACAGTACAGTACATCAGAACTAAGCAGTTAAGGGGGTTCAGTTAGCTACGGCAATTGACAGAAAATCCTACATTGCAGAAAATAAGAGAAGAGAATGTTACCTCGGTGGCGCCAGCAGACAAGTGGGAGGCCGGCTCGCGCAGCAGAAGCTCTGGGTCCAAAACTCTGTCAAAGCCGCGGAAGTGGCGGAGTCCATCGGGTGGTAGCACGTGGATGGCCGGGCGATAGGTCGCCGGATCAAACGGGCGCTCGCTCAACGGGAGGAGCTCGACCCCGGGGTCCATCTCATGGTCCGGGGGAGTCCCGACATGTGGAACCTCGTCTGCCATGGTAGTGGTAGCGAGAAAATGGCCGGAAAATGAGAAATGGGCCGGAATACGAAAAGTCAATCGACAAAGTCAACCCCGAGAGGGTCGGAAATGGCCGGAAGGGTCGGAATGTGAAAAGACACAAGAATGAAGAGAAAATCGAGGGGAACAAGTCCCGAAAAGGCGAAAATAGCGAAAGGGACACCGAAATGGAGAAATATTCGGTTCAAAGTGTTCGAAACGCGAAGGTATACGCGAATCGGACGACGAAACGGGCGTGAAACGCGCGGAAATCGATGAAAAAGTGAGAGAAAACACTCTAGAGAGAGAGAGGAAGAATTTTCGGCGGAGGGAAAGTGATTAGAATAGGGTTTGGAACCCTATTTTAAAAGACCCGAGGCGAATTGTCAAAACTGCCCCCGATCAGTCATTTTTGGCCGGTCGGCACTATTTTGTGCCGGTCGGCACTATTTTGTGCCGATAGATGAGTTCCTGCAGCCGGTGGCAGCCGGTGACCACCCCACCCAGCCGGTGGTGTTCCCAAGGCCCTGTTTAGGCAAGTTGAGGGGTTTTGGGTCTTCATAGCTCAAGAAAGTACGAGAAAATGCATTCCCGATGCTCAACCGGCCTCCGTTTTGACTTCGGACCGTCTCTACTGTGCGTGACGCTCAAATTCAAGCGAAGATTGTATCCTTTCGTATCCTTTGTCGCTGAGGATTCAAAAGTTTCCCCATGTGCATTGTCTAAATGCATCGCGCTATCTTGCGCATCATATTGCATTTGGCATGCATTCAATCGCACTGTTTTGTGCACTCGCGTTGTCTGACGCATCGCGCTATCTTGCGCATCATATTGCATTTGGCATGCATTCAATCGCACTATTTTGTGCACTCACGTTGTCTAACGCATCGTGCTATTTCGCGCACCTCATCAGTTGCTGCCGGGTCCGGCGGGTCCGAAAACACGCACGGTCCGGCGGGACCAAAAACACGCGCGGTCCAGGAGACCTTAAATCCTCGGGAGGTGCAAGACCTTCGGTGCATTAAGGTGCACCTCATTACATTCATTTCGCATATCGTTGCATCTTGAGGCACGTATGCCTCGTTTTGCACTTCATTTTCCATCAAATGAGGTACGTATGCCTCATTTCGCATATCGTTGCATCTCGAGGCACGTACGCCTCGTTTTGTACCTCATTTTCCATCAAATGAGGTACGTATGCCTCATTTCGCATATCGTTGCATCTCGAGGCACGTACGCCTCGTTTTGCACTTCACTTTCCATCAAATGAGGTGCGTATGCCTCATTTCGCATTTCATCGCATTTCGAGGTGCGCGTGCCTCGTTTTGCATTTTATTTTCCACCTATGAGGTATGCACGCCTCATCATGGTTCATTTCATTCTCATTTGCATTGTTCTGCACCCCTTTGTGGCACGCGTGTCACATTCGCATGGTTGCCCCATACCCGGTCTGGCGAGACCTTAAACACGTGCGGTCTAGGAGACCTTAAATCCTCGGGAGGTGCAAGACCTTCGGTGCACTAGAGTTGCCCCTCATTGCATTTGGCATGCATTTCATCGCGCCGCTTAGCGCACCCTCATTGCACTCCATTTTCCATCTTTTGAGACACGCACGTCTCATGCGCGTCTCATTTGCATTGCATGCACTTGAGTACTGTGTAACAGTTGCCCCCCGGTCCGGCGGGACCAAAAACACCCACGGTCTAGGAGACCTTAAATCCTCGGGAGGTGAAAGACCTCCGGTGCGTTAAGGTGTGCACCTCATTGCATTCGGCATGCATTCCATCGCATTGTTTAGCGCACCTCATCGGTTGCCCCCCTAGGTCCGGCGAGACCTTAAACCCGCTCATTTGCATTATCATGTATCTCAAAGCCGCGCGTTGGCGCGCATTTCAAAAAAAAAAAATGCATTGTCATGCATACATTATACATCCCGGTCAAGGAGACCTTAAATCCTCTGAAGGTGCAATTCCTTTGGTGTTTGTCGTGTCCGAACGACTTTCGGTGGTCTGGTAAAGCCACCCGTGCGTTTACGGTGAGTTCCTAGGAGACCAATGGGGACGGTGAAAACTAGAGTTTGAATGGCTTATGCCTAGAACGCAAAGGTTCGGAATTTCCGAGACTAAAGTCTGGTTTAAATACCCAGGGGGATGTACCCTCGGCTTGAAATCTGTATGGAAGCCCCATAGGTTGAGGCGGCGTGTTTACGCCTCGATTCTGGATACTGAACCAACCTAGTATGTCGCCCCGTTGGGAGAATAGGGAAAACTGCAATCGCAGCCATTGCATCATATTGCATTTATCATGCATCATCAATACTATCGCATATGTCATGCATTTTCAAAAATTCAAAAAAAAAAAAAAACACGTACATCATGTTGCATTGGTCATGCATCATCAATACTATTGCATATGTCATGCATTTCAACAAAAAAAAAAACATTCAAAACACAAAAAAAAAAAAAAAAAAATGCATATGTCATGCATTCCATTGTAAGTATAGTGCATATGTCATGCATTTTCTGTAAATATCTAGTTCTATTGCATTGTAGTTGCATGCGTCCACTGCATCATCTTCCATCTATGGCTCGCGCCTTTCCTTGTTGAGCTTGGTCTGGTATGTGCCCTTACTTTTCACGTTGAAGCATAGTTCTGCATGTGTATCGCGCCTACTCCACGCTGGTATGTTGGATTGAGGTTGCGGCACCTTTTCTGTGTTAGACATGGCTTGTATGTGTGCATGCCTTTCCTAGGCAAAATACGGTTTGGCCCGCATGCCATACCCATTGTATCCATTTCCATTACATTGTAGTGTAGTCATTGCGTCCGGCATTAGGATCATTATTCTCACCCCAGCGGGTCGTTTCCCCACTTATGTCAATCCACTCAATACTTGTTCTTGCGTCCGTGCGTATTACTCATAGATCAGACATCGTTCTATGGGACACAGGTGTTCGTGCGTATTCCTCATAGATCAGACATCGTTCTATGGGACACGAACTTGTTACCTCCATCAATCTATTTGACATTTGTGTGGTTTCGAACCACTCCGGTTTGAATCCTGATTCAATTGCCCTGCATGTAGTTCGCATTAGCTTTAATTGCACTACATTTTCATTTGCATTATTCATACATAGTTTTGTATATATTGCATATCATTCATCATTCGCATTGCATATGTCATGCATGTTGCTAACAATATGGTACCTAAGTTTGCTTTCTTCTGAGCACGATATTGTATGTACTTCATTTACCGTCGGCAAGAACCCGGACGAGCCGCACAGGTATTGTATCCTCCGTGTGAGACGTTTTGAGAATTGCATAATTCTCTTACATCCTTTCTGCATTGTAGTGTAGATTGGTGCATGTTAGCTTATAACTGTTGCATGTATGCTTCATTACAGCTTTCTTCGCATATTTGTCTAAGTCTTCGGCCTTGTCAAAAATGGGTCGTCTCTGGGCTTTGACATTCACTCCCGTCATTGTTATGACTTTCGAGTTCTGTCAAAGAGGGGCAACTGTAGACACCCCATTTTTGACCGTCCTCAAGACTTGGACGTCACCGTTGGAACACTCGGTGATTATCCATGTTTGTGTTCGTTTGGAGTTCCCGGAGTTCTCGGCTACGCGCGCCCCGCCTCAGGACCTCCGAACTTGACCGTTTGTGTTTGGTTTTGCACCAAACACTTGTGTTTTGCCTTGGAAGGGCAGGGAATGCTTTGTGAGGCATCCCCACTGTCACGCCCCAAACCCGCCCCTAAAAGTTTGGGCATGACCTACGCATAAACGGACATAAATCCTAATATACATATAGAACATACGGGGCCTTAACGGAAGCATAAAGTATTAATATAATATAAATACCAGAAACATTCCATTGAGCTACTGCTAGCATGCCAGGATCTCATAAAACGTAAACGTTCTCATTAAACTAATAAAGTGGGAAACTATATCCTGAAACATTGGTTATAACCATATATATATTTACAGTCCCAGCCCAAACGGGCATATAAAAGACCACAAAAGTTATATACAAGAACTTGGGTGGCACTCAAAAGACAAGCAACCATCTCCACGGTTACATCAAAATAAGTAGCTTGGGTTAGTGCCTGGACACGTAATGGTCGACCAAGGAAAACGGCGTCCGGAGTTAGGATTGACCACCTGATGAATGACCTACAGAAACAGACATAATTGAGAGTGAGTTGGGCTCAGTGAGTAATAACACATAAATAAAATATTGCTAACTTGATCATATTACGTATCAATACGTGAGTCCGTTTCTGTGTCACACACATAATGGCCTTAGGCCCAATCTTGTAACATAGCTTGGTGGCTATAAGCCCTTAGAAGTGGTGGCACGAGGCCCTTGAAAATGTGGCGTAAAGCCCTTGGTAACATGTTGGCACTACGGCCCTTGAAAGTGGCGTGATGCCCTTGGAAGTGGCATATAGCCCTTGTAAACTTGTTGGCACTTCGGCCCATGAAAATGGCACTACGGCCCTTGAAACCATGTGGCATTAAGCCCTTACAATCTTTACATGCTTTATGTGGACATTAACATTTACATTCTCATACGTTGAACACTAGCTTATATAGATTACATGCTTGGAACATGAACATATTTGCCTTGATACATAGACATAATTGCATAACGCGTAGAGAGGTATTACTACTCACAGTATTGAGATGGCGTGTTACTTCCTCCTGTAGTGTGTCCTGCACACAGTTAAACTTGCACATTAGTTTCCTTTTCTTTCTTACTTTATTTCCTGAATCCTTACATTTCATATGCATTTATAACCATTCTAAGATCACCAGAAAAATATTCCAAAAATACCAGAGGAATAAGCATGTAAAACTGAACAATACACTTTTGAAATGATCTTCCGCCGGCGCAAGATTATCCGGCCGGCGACAAAGACAATATTATCAAAAATGCTGAGAGGTCGATACTTACGCTCGAGCGTACATTTTCTCCGCTCGAGCGGACAGGGTAATTCCGAGAAACTACTGAGAGATGCATTTTCCGCTGAAGTTCTCGACCTCCGCCGGCGGACGTCAACCTGCATTCAGCGGCAGGCTTAATCCAAAATTCAGCAACCCAAACTCATTTTTCATGCAATCAAGAACAAAATTCATGCAACATGTCAACTCAACAATACCATAACAAAGATTCTAGCTTGATTTTAATAATTTAAGTTAATTTAAAGGCTTCAACAAGTCATCTCTTCCTTTATTCACCCAAAAAAAAAAGTCATCTCTTCCTTAAATCCCACTCTACATTCAGATTCAACAAATATATCCCATGGCACTATCATGTTTCCATGAAATGATAATCATAAAACCAAGGATTTAAGTGTAAATTCATACATCACTTAATTTGAGTATCAAAATAGGCAATCATTGAGAAACCCCACATCATCAACATAAAATACAACAACTCTTCTTCACAATTGAAATGATGATTCTCATAGATATATAAAATTGAACATACCTTAAGTTTGATCTCCTAATTTCCCCTCAATTTCCTTTCTTACATAGGCATTTCATGTTCTTAACCAAACTTTTTCATAACATTTTTCAGCAATATATTAAAAGCGCAAATCAAAAACATAGACGAGGGTCGGGTCGTTACACTCTCCCCCCCTTAAATAAGTTTGGTCCCCCAAACTTGTGTTACCTTAGGATTGAAACAGGTGTGGGTATTGATGTTGCATTTCTTCCTCTCTTTCCCACGTTATCCCGCCCATAATGTTCTTGCCACTCAACTTTTACCATGGAAATTTCACGGTTTCGTAATTGTTTTACCTGTCGGTCCAAAACGCGAATTGGTTTTTCTTCGTAACTCAACTTGTCATCCAATTCAATCTGATGGTAATCAATAACATGTGACGGATCCGGAAGGTATCCACGAAGCATAGAGACATGAAACACGTTATGCACTTGACTCATATGTGGTGGGAGGGCAATTCGGTAGGCCACCGAACCAATTCTCTCCAGAATCTGAAAGGGACCGACATAGCGAGGCGTCAATTTACCCTTCTTTCCAAATCTTGAATGTCCTTTCATCGGGGTGACTTTCACAAAAACGTGACTATCAACTTCAAACTCCAAATCCCTCCTTCGGTTATCTGCATAACTTTTCTGCCTACTTTGAGCCGTTTTCATCCTTTCTCGAATAACTCGAACCTTTTCTGTTGTCACTTGAATAATTTCAGGCCCTAACAGGGATTTATCCCCAACCAAATTTCAACATACAGGAGAACGACATGGTCTTCCATACAGAGCCTCATAGGGGGCCATGTCTATACTCGAGTGGTAGCTATTATTATACGCAAATTCTATCAATGGCAGGTGAGTTTCCCAACTTCCTTGAAAATCCAACACACACATCCGAAGCATATCTTCTAGCGTTTGGATTGTTCTCTCGGATTGACCATCGGTTTGGGGGTGAAAAGCCGTGCTAAACTTTAAGTCTGTACCCAGTGCTTCTTGTAAACTCTGCCAGAATTTGGAAACAAACTTAGGATCCCTATCCGACACAATCGAGACTGGAACACCATGAAGCTTTACAATTTCATTCACATAAATTTCTGCCAATTTATCTGCATTATACTGAGTTTTCACTGGTAAGAAGTGGGCGGACTTAGTTAGTCGGTCTACAATGACCCAAATTGAATTCATACCCCGGGGAGTCCGAGGTAACCCCGCAACAAAATCCATGGTCAAATGCTCCCATTTCCACTCCAGGATGGGAAGAGATTGTATGATCCGCGAGTTTTGATGCTCCGCTACTCTTGACATTGTAGGCATTTGGTGACAAATTCTGCGATCTCTTTCTTCATACTTGGCCACCAAAAATTTTGCTTCAAGTCTCGGTACATTTTCGTACTCCCTGGGTGCATCGCAAACCTCGAGGCGTGTGCATCTTCCATCAGCCTTCGCTTAAAATTCATCACATTGGGAACACATATTCGGTTTTGAAACTTGAGCACTGAACCTACTACGTGAAATCCCAGTTTTGGTTTTGTTTTTAACTCATCATATATCTTCCTCAAAGTGTCATCTTCCATTTGGTGCACCTTCATTTCTTCAAGCAAGGTGGGTTGGGCGACCACTGCTGCCACTAAAGCTTTTTGACCATACAACACAAAATCCAGTTCCATTTTCTCTAATTCAATCACTAATTCCTTTTGCTCTGTCACCATACTTGCCATACCTCCCATATTTTTTCGACTAAGCGATCTCAAGAACCGTGTTGGCTTTACCAGATGGTAACAGATTCAGAGATCGTAGTCTTTAAGTAATTCCAACCATCGTCATGTCGCATGTTCAACTCTTTACGAGTAAAGAGGTACTTAAGACTCTTGTGATCGATAGACTTCGCAGGTAGTGCCATACAGGTAATGTCTCCATATTTTCAAAGCAAAAACTACAGCTGCTAGCTCGAGATCATGTGTGGGATAATTCTTCTCGTGGGGTTTCAACTGCCGAGAAGCATAAGCGATGACTCTTCCATGTTGCATCAGCACACAACCAAGCCCCTTGTGCGAAGCGTCACTGTAAATTACAAATCCCTCTGCTCCGGATGGTAGGGCTAAAACTGGTGCTGTTGTCAACCTTGTCTTCAATTCTTGAAAAGCGAATTCTCGTTCTTCTGACCATTCGAATGCAACCCCCTTTTTTGTCAGTTGTGTAAGCGGCACAGCAATTTTTGAAAAATCTTGAACAAATCTCCGATAATAACCAGCCAACCCCATAAAACTACGCACCTCAGTCACATTTGTAGGAGTCGGCCACTTTATGATTGCCTCAATCTTGTATGGGTCAACGGAAACTCCTTCCTTCGTGATAATATGCCCCAGAAATGCCACCTCTTGTAGCCAAAATTCACATTTCTTCAGCTTTGCATACAATTTCTTTTCCCGGAGGGTTTGAAGTATCAATCGAAGATGAGTCTCATGAGCTTTTACATCCCTTGAGTAGATGAGAATATCGTCAATAAAGACTACTACAAAATCATCCAAATAGGGCTTGAAAACACGGTTCATCAAATCCATAAAAGCTGCCGGCGCATTAGTGACTCCAAAGGGCATAACTAAAAATTCAAAATGACCATACCGAGTTCGAAAAGCTGTTTTCTCAACATCCTCGGCCTTAACTTTTAACTGATGGTACCTGCATCAGATCAATCTTGGAGAAGACCTGTGCTCCCTGAAGCTGATCAAAGAGGTCATCGATCCTTGGTAATGGATACTTGTTCTTGATGGTAACTTTATTCAGTTCCCTATAATCAATACAAAGCCGGAGTGTTCCATCCTTCTTCTTAACAAACAAAACCGGCGCACCCCACGGCGATACACTTGGACGGATGAATCCCTTGTCTAATAGATCTTGCAATTGCAGTTTTAATTCCTTCATTTCAACTGGCGACATTCTATACGGAGTCTTTGAAATGGGTTGAGTTCCCGGTACCACTTCAATTATAAATTCAATTTCCCGGTCTATCAACTGCCTTGGCAACTCTTCAGGGAAAACGTCCGGAAATTCACAAACCACTGAAATTCTGTTGACATTTTCATTCACCACTTGGTCTTCCAAAATACTGCATAAGTATCCCTGACACCCCTTCTGAATCAATTTACACGCCTTTGCCGCAGAAATCAGGTAAGGTGGGGAGGTCACTTCCTGTCCCTGAACCATAGACTCTGGTTGGCCCGGAGGGTGGAAACTGATCTGTTTAGTCAAACAATTGATAGTTGCACCATTCTCGCTTAACCAATCCATTCCCAGAATGATATCAAAATGAGTCATGTCAAGTGGTAGCAAGTTGGCATATACCCGAATATCCCCAAGTTCAAGTTCACAATTAAAGTAAACTGAAGTACAAAACATAGAATCTCCCAAAGGTGAAGATACACTCAACAGATAAGACAAATTATTTTCAGGTTTATCTAAGTTTGGTGCAAACAATTTTGACACATAGGAATGAGTAGATCCGGAATCAAATAAGATGTATGTAATGACCATGAACCATAAATGTACCTGACACCACCGTTGTTGCATTCTGAACGTCCCCTGGAACCAATGCAAACACTCTGCCTTGTCTTGTTGTGTCTTTGTTGTTGTTAGGTTTCACCGGTGCCTTGGTGTTAATAGTTGGTGTAGACCCCGCTGAACTAGTAGCAGCTCTGTTGCCATTTCGTTGAATTCTTTGGGGGCAATCCTTGATCAAATGACCCGTTTTGCCACAGTGATAACAAGCTCCAGACTTCCATTGGCATACTCCACGATGTTTCTTTCCACATTCTGAACAAGTAGGGATCGCATCCTGATTAGGGGCAGAACTATTTGTCGCCCCTGAATTTTGTTTCTTGTTTGGTGAAGTAATCACTCCCTTTGACCATTGATTATTTTGCCTTTTTCCCTTCCACTTTCGCAACCCGATTCTCGGCAAAGAAGATTTCCTCGGCTATATGACCCTCTCCAAAACTTCTACATAAGTAGGCAACTTTAGCATATTGACACGATCCACAATTGTTCCTCGTAATCCCCTTCAAATTTTCGTGCCTTTTGTAATCCGTGTCCACCATGCGGTGCAAACCGAGCTAGCTCATAAATTGGGCCTCATATTCCGCAACAGTCTTGCTCCCTTGTCTGAGAGTCTCAAATTCCGTCACCTTTTTATCCCGCATGCTTTGAGGGAAGTATTTATCATAAAACAGCTCCAGGAATCTGTCCCAAGTTAGCCCTGGATGGGTCGTTCTCGTGAGCATCCACCACCTACGTGCTTCATCTTCTAGGGTGAAGGCAGCCAATTGCACTTTTTGAGCTTCGGTGCAAGGGAAAACTTCAAATAATTTCTCTATGCCCAACACCCAGGCCTCCGCTTTCATCGGTTCTATTCCTCCCTTGAAGACTGGCGGTTTCATCTTTTTAAACTCTTTGGTAAGGGTAATAGTCCGATCTTCAGCGTGGTAATCTGGTGCTACCGGTGGGGGTATCGGTGGTGGTGGTTGTTCTTGCGGTTGTTATTCTTCTTTGTTGTTCTTTGCCGTAAAGTCTCAGCCATCTCCATAATCATTCTCTCCATCCTATCCAATCGTGCTGAAGTGGCGTCTTCTGGTTCGTCTGCCCTTGTTCTCACCATTTCCTGCACAACAAATAATGATATACAGGAAATCTAATTTAAAATTGTTAGCACTATCAGAGTTTACGTAACGTTGCCATCGCTCTCTCATATACTTTCAGGATGTCATGCAAATGCCTAAAGCTTTCTAGACACCCTAAGCTCAATGGACCCGTGTGTGAGATAGCAACTCGTGCTCTGATACCACTTGTCACGCCCCAAACCCGCCCCTAAAAGTTTGGGCATGACCTACGCATAAACGGACATAAATCCTAATATACATATAGAACATACGGGGCCTTAACGGAAGCATAAAGTATTAATATAATATAAATACCAGAAACATTCCATTGAGCTACTGCTAGCATGCCAGGATCTCATAAAACGTAAACGTTCTCATTAAACTAATAAAGTGGGAAACTATATCCTGAAACATTGGTTACAACCATATATATATTTACAGTCCCAGCCCAAACGGGCATATAAAAGACCACAAAAGTTATATACAAGAACTTGGGTGGCACTCAAAAGACAAGCAACCATCTCCACGGTTACATCAAAATAAGTAGCTTGGGTTAGTGCCTGGACACGTAATGGTCGACCAAGGAAAACGGCGTCCGGAGTTAGGATTGACCACCTGATGAATGACCTACAGAAACAGACATAATTGAGGGTGAGTTGGGCTCAGTGAGTAATAACACATAAATAAAATATTGCTAACTTGATCATATTACGTATCAATACGTGAGTCCGTTTCTGTGTCACATACATAATGGCCTTAGGCCCAATCTTGTAACATAGCTTGGTGGCTATAAGCCCTTAGAAGTGGTGGCACGAGGCCCTTGAAAATGTGGCGTAAAGCCCTTGGTAACATGTTGGCACTACGGCCCTTGAAAGTGGCGTGATGCCCTTGGAAGTGGCATATAGCCCTTGTAAACTTGTTGGCACTTCGGCCCATGAAAATGGCACTACGGCCCTTGAAACCATGTGGCATTAAGCCCTTACAATCTTTACATGCTTTATGTGGACATTAACATTTACATTCTCATACGTTGAACACTAGCTTATATAGATTACATGCTTGGAACATGAACATATTTGCCTTGATACATAGACATAATTGCATAACGCGTAGAGAGGTATTACTACTCACAGTATTGAGATGGCGTGTTACTTCCTCCTGTAGTGTGTCCTGCACACAGTTAAACTTGCACATTAGTTTCCTTTTCTTTCTTACTTTATTTCCTGAATCCTTACATTTCATATGCATTTATAACCATTCTAAGATCACCAGAAAAATATTCCAAAAATACCAGAGGAATAAGCATGTAAAACTGAACAATACACTTTGAAACAGTCTTCCGCTCGAGCGCAAGATTATCCGCTCGAGCGGACAGCACAATATTATAAAAAATGCTGAGAGGTCGATACTTACGCTCGAGCGTACATTTTCTCCGCTCGAGCGGACAGGGTAATTCCGAGAAACTACTGAGAGATGCATTTTCCCGCGGCGTTCGACCTCCGCCGGCGGGCGTCAACCCAATTCGTAGGCGGCGACTTAATCCAAAATTCAGCAACCCAAACTCATTTTTCATGCAATCAAGAACAAAATTCATGCAACATGTCAACTCAACAATACCATAACAAAGATTCTAGCTTGATTTTAATAATTTAAGTTAATTTAAAGGCTTCAACAAGTCATCTCTTCCTTAAATCCCACTCTACATTCAGATTCAACAAATATATCCCATGGCACTATCATGTTTCCATGAAATGATAATCATAAAACCAAGGATTTAAGTGTAAATTCATACATCACTTAATTTGAGTATCAAAATAGGCAATCATTGAGAAACCCCACATCATCAACATAAAATACAACAACTCTTCTTCACAATTGAAATGATGATTCTCATAGATATATAAAATTGAACATACCTTAAGTTTGATCTCCTAATTTCCCCTCAATTTCCTTTCTTACATAGGCATTTCATGTTCTTAACCAAACTTTTTCATAACATTTTTCAGCAATATATTAAAAGCGCAAATCAAAAACAAAGACGAGGGTCGGGTCGTTACACCCACACACCACCGGCTGGGGCTAGAGGCCACCGGCTGGCTGTAGTTGTCACCGGCACTATATTGTGCCGGTCGGCACTATTTTGTGCCGGTCGGCACTATTTTGTGCCGGTCGGCACTATTTTGGGCGAAATGACCAATTTGCCCAGCCGACCACTGTGCACTTGCTTTCTGAGATATTTTCAGACAGCTTTTGAGCATTTGCTTCCCCTCCATACACGTGTATGGAGGGATGAGGTCTTGTTTGCTTAGCTTGTAAGTTTACAAGTTCTATAAGAGGAAAGCTCTCCCTCTTGACTTAGGGTTAGCATTTTTCAGAGCATTAGACATTGTTAGAGAGCTGGAGCTCTGGTTTTTAGGGTTAAGTTAGATACATATATCATATCTCTCTTTTTCTCTTAGTACACTAGGTGTTTAGTTCACACTATTGTACTAAAACACCTAGTGTTTCACCTCCTCCTTGCAACTGAGGTTCCAGAGGCTGTTCTTGGAGGTTCTTGACTGGTTTTGAGTCCAAAGAAGGTACAACATCAAGCTTTGTGAAGAAGGCTACAAGGGTAAGCAAAACTACCCTTTATTCCCCATTTTTGCACCCTCTTTTTACCTAGCTTAGGACTGTTTTTGTGCTTAGCATATAACACATAAAAGTTCTGATTTTTAACCCTCTTTATTGTATATTAAGAGTGTTTTGTGGTTTGGGGAGGTTTGACCCCCTTTAGACCTTGAAAAAGGTCCCATTTTGTGCTATTTTGGAGAGATCCGAGATTTTGGTGATAGGATCTCTTCACCACTGAAATCTTGAGGGATTTCAGTGGTGAAGAGCATGCCTTGAAGTCTCAAGAAGGAGAGGGCCACCCCCTCTCCTTGATGTCCTTGAAAAGGACAAATTTTGCTTCCTTAAGGAGCTTCATGCTCGAGTGTGTGTTGAGCATGTTTGGGTTGTTTTCTATGCTTATATTGCCATGATATAACATGCTTCTAAGTTGGTTTTGGTCTCCTATACATGCTTAGTGTAGTTGCCTTGCAATGCCTCTTTTATGCCTTAACATGACTAGGTTGTTTGCCCTATTTTCTAGCATGTTTTAAGCTTAGATTTGTGAAGCTTGTGAGCTTACTTTGCCATGATTTAGCTCTGTCCATAGCTATTTTGGCTAATCTTGGCATGTATTTGGTAGCCTCTTTGTATTTGGCTTGTTGGCCTCAAAAGCATGAAAGTGTGGTATGCTATTCTAGCTTTATTTTTGATGATTGGAACCATCTAGCATGCCATTTCAGTCCTTCATACATGCATGTTTGATTGCCTTGGTGGCCTTGTTAATGCTTTAAGAGCTTGTGTTAAGTGCTCTATGTTTAGGCCTTATTGCATGCCTTAGATTCCATGCTTCCTAGATGCCATCTAGGTGGTCATTTAGGCTTAGTTTTATGTGTTAAAACTTTGTCTTTAAGGGCTTGAATATTGCCATGTATGATCGCACTAAGTGTGGTTTAATGCCCTATTGACTTGCCTTAAGCCTAGGCCATTTGCACGCTTTGTTTGGAATGCTCTATTGCATAATTCGACATCATGTTCGACATGAATTTCAGAGTTTTTGATGCATGCTATCAGTCTATGTTTGGCCTCTTAAGTGTGCATGAGAGTTTGACTTTGTATGCCTAAGTCTTAAGCCTTAACATGTGCATGTGTGTGCGTGTGTTTAGTCTCATTTTCTAGGCATTTCGGCCACTGTTTTGAGCCTTATTAGAGCTGCCCAATTCATGTTTAAGCCCAATCTACAATCGGTTTGCATGCTTGGTTCATGTGCTTGCTTGTATGCTTGCATAAATGCCATGGAATTGTCCATGTGTGCACAATAGATAACATGCTTAGGACCTCATTGCATTGCCATGTATGCTAGGCCTCTTGACTAAGTCATGATGGAGGTTTAGCACCCCTTATGTGCTTGCTTGGTTTGTATGCATCTTAAATCAAATTTGTACCCTTGGTTCTTAGGGTCATCACGCATGGAAATGCGATTGATGGTCCGGGAATCGAGGCACATGCCCTCTTGAGTCCATAGCATGATGAGGGATGTGCTTGGTGCATACATGCTTTGATTTGCATTGCCTTGCCTTTGGTTTCCTCTGCTGCTGTCAGTTGCAGGTTCTGCAGGGATAAAGGGCCGATCGGCACTCTTTATTACCCGCCTTGGCCTCTTAGCGACGAAATTCAGAGCCGGTGGCTTCCTTCCTTAGCCGGTGGCTCCCTGCCTCAGCCGGTGATGTTCCCCAGTGCTCTGAGAGGCACTCCTGAAGTTTTGGGAATTTTCAGAGAAGGAGAGCAGAGGAAACAGAGGCACACTTACACGGCAGTGCAGTTCCGAGCGAGTCCCGGGCACACGCGGCAGTCAGCCCTCCTTCCGAGGCATTTATCGCTTAAATAGATTAATTATTTGATTTAATTAATTTAGTCGATTTGTAATATTTAATTAGCTAGAATAGTTAATTATTTGTTCGGCCTGTATTATTATTTGGTCCCTCCGAGCGAGGGCGAATTTGTAATAAGTGTGTGTGAGTGGGTGTATGTCTTCCAAACCCCCACTTCTTTCTATCCCTTTTATTTACCCGCTTACAATGGTAGATTAGGGCATACTTATTTTAGCATACCTTATGCAATGCATGTGTGCATTCATGCATTTGTTTACATGCACCGGGCTCGGTACATCATACAAACTGCATCGTAACTTTCAATTTCTAAATTGAATACATGCTACTCGCGCATTTCACATGCCATGTTTAGGGTTAGCCGAGCCTACTCTAGATCGCATCCCTGCCTGTGTTGCATTAGCCACTTAACATGAACTAGGTCATGCATGTTTGCTAACCAGTTTCTTGTTTTGGCGCGGAGTACGATGTAAGTGTTTACGGCTTTAGCATACCACATGCGTGTGAATGTTGCCATGACAGTATGCTTACCATGCGGCTAAATGCTTATGTGAGATAAACTGTTTGAATGCCTGTGGGTGGAGGTTGGATTGCGTAAGTTGGAATAACTCGTTGAAATCCGTATTTTAGCCTACTTGCGAGTAGCAAAACCTAACACGTTTTTCGAGATAAAACGGATATGCAATGTTTATTTCCAAGTTAGGCGATCTAGTCTATACTTTTGTGTTGTGCGCATCACATAGTAATTCTAGGTTAACAACCGGAATAAGAACGCATAAAGTTTTCAAAAATGGATATCACGGTTAGTAGAGGCCGGTCTTCGGACCGGGCGAAAGGGGGTGCTCATAGCTGACCTTCCCCGATCGTACCCAAGCTCCCGAGCCAAGACCACTTTGGTGATGACGGACATGTGGCCTTCGGCACTGAGTCAGGGTTTCCTAAATTTCCCAAAAATAAAATATTTAGGTGGCGACTCTGTAATCTGGCAAAGCAGTCCATGTTTGGCACTACTTTTTCAAAAATCTGTTTTCTCAAAACGATCTGCCAGATTTGGACTCTTTGGTTCAGATTTAGAACCGCGACACAAATCGAGTCCGAACTGTAGAGTGAAGCCCACGGGCGCGTCTACAGGCTGGTTTTTTTTGGTTCCTCCTTTCGTTCTTGTATAGTTTTTAGATAGGTTCTGGGGTATGCCCCTTGTAGCTATGTAATTCTCTGTTTTTTATCTTATGTCTTATTCACTCAAAAAAAAAAGAGGGGGGGGGGGAACTCACACCACTTAGAAGCCTTCCCATTCCTGGAGATTGGGGCTTCAAGATTGTGTTGGGCAGATTCCACTGAGCAATGTACCAGCTATCCCCTGTAGATCTAGGCAAATTGGTGATAGATAGAAGTCTACCTCTAATCATATGAACAATTGAGTTAGTAACCACCTCTTTAGGTTTGTGTTCCTTATTAAAGATTCTATTATTCCTTTCAAGCCAAATTTGGTAAATAGAGCAAAGTAAAGTAAGCTTAAGGATTATAGAACACAATGATTTGCCCTTGGTCTCTTTGGTGACAAAGGTTAGAACATGAGGCCATTGGAGATTAGGCCCAATTTACATTGCAATTAGCTTTAAGAGCTTTCCAAATTCTAGAAACAAAGATACAGTTAAAGAATAAATGGGAATGGCTCTCAGCATGGTATTGACAGAAAGGGAAGCTTGGATTAGGGAACAAGTCAAACTATTGCAAACGATCCCCAGTATTTAATCTTTCATGAATAGCCATCCAAACAATAAAACTGACCTTAGGAATCATATGAGGCCCCCGAAGAAGCGTCTGCCCGGCCACAACATCAAATTTGCTCCTCCAGTGATTCCAGGCTAAGTTAATGCAAAAATCACCATCAGAGCTTAATTGTCAAAAAGGTTGGTCATTCCCAGAAGAATTAGGGGTGCAGCTACTGGGGGTAGCTGAGATCAAATCTTCCTATTTCTGAAGAATTAGGAATAGGCCATTTCCAGGAATTCCCATCAACAATCTGACTGACTTTAGCCTCACTGTTGAGACGAGAATCATACAAGACTCTATCACCATACTTATCCAAAAGGGACCAAGGAGATGCCAATTATCATGCCATAAAAAAGTAGAGTTACCTCTACCAATGTTATGCAGGATAAGAGGAGACACAGTATCCCTAAGAGATAAAATCTTCCTCCAGACCCAGGAAGCGTCATTAGGGACCCTGACTTTCCAGAAACTCTTGCCTTTAAGTAAGTAGGATTTCACCCATTGGCACCACATAGATTTCTCACCTTCAAAAAACAAGAACCGGATATGCCTAGCAATGGCAGCCCTATTCCAAATGTCTAAAGATTTGAAGCCAAGGCCACCCTCATTTTTAGGGCTGCAAACCTTATCCCAAGCAATTTTGGCACTATGTTTTTTAAGATCAGTACCAGACGAAAAGAAAGCTCCAATTTTGGCACTATGGTTTGTCAAGAAGAATGTTTCTCCTTAACTTTCTCCATACTTCTCCATTTTGTTATAGGAACTAAATTGCCTAGACCGCTAATTGTTTCATTAGCTTAAGTGGCCAAGTTTAACTTAAACGAGCCATGCTTAGCCTCTAAGAAAGAGAATTTTCTGAGTAATTGTAGCTTAACAATATTAGTTTAACTTAAACACCCCACGTAAGGTTTTTCTAAATGACCTAAGTCTTCAATACTCAAATCCAAAATGAGGAAATTGAATCCCATTGGATTTTCTTCCTATTTCTCTCTCTTTTCTCTAACTTCCTTTTGTAGCTCTCAAGAAGAATGTTTCTCTCTAACTTTTTTTTTTTAGTGAATAAGACATAAGATAAAAAACAGAGAATACACAGCTACAAGGGGCATACCCCAGGACCTAACTAACACTATATGTTGTTCTAGGAACTAATTACCTTAGGCCACTAATTATTTCATCAGCTTAAGTGGCCAAGTTTAACTCACCTTGCTTAGCCTCTAAGAAAGGGAATTTTCAAAGTAATTGTGGCTTAACAATATTAGTTTAACTTAGGCACCTCATTTAAGCTTTTTCTAAATCACCTAATTGTTCAATTCTCAAGTCTAAAAGGTTATGGCCTGGGGTATGCCCCTTATCGTGGTGTAAGTTTTTTGTCTTTATTTTATGACTTCACCCAAAAAAAAAAAAAAAAAAAAAGTCTAAAAGGTTGAATTTGAATTCTCTCGGATCTTCTTCCTCTTTCTCTAACTTTCTCTTCTAGCTCTCAGGAACAATGTTTCTTTCTAACTTTCTCCGTCCTTCTCTATTTAGTTATAGGAAATAATTAGCTTAGGCCACTAATTGTTTTATTAGTTTAAGTGGCCATGTTTAACTCAAACTAACCTTGATTAGCCTCTAAGAATGAGAATTTTTTTAGTAATTGTAGCATAACGATAGTTCTTTAATTTAAGCACCTAATTTAAGGTTTTGTCAATCACCTATGTTTTCAAAAGTCAAGTCCAAATTGATGAATTTGAATTCGCGTTAATTTTCCTCCTATTACTCTTTCTGTGCTCCAACTTTCTCATCTAGCTTTCAAGAAGAAAGCTTCTATCTAACTTTCTCCATCCTTCTCAATCCTTCTGTACATTGTTCTGGGAACTAATTAACTTAGGCCACTAATTGTTTCATTAGCTGAAGTTGCCTAGTTTAACTCAAATGAACCATGCTTAGCCTCTTAGAGATAGAATTTTCTGAGTAATATTACTTTAATGATATTAGTTTAGCTTAATCACCTCATTTAAGATTTTCTAAATCACCTAAGTGTTCAATTCTCAAGTCCAAAAAGATGAATTTGAATTCCCTTTGATTTTCTTCCTACTTCTCTTTCTATTCTCTAACTTTCTCTTCCAGCTCTCAAGAAGAATGTTTCTCTATAACTTTCTCCGTCCTTCTCCATCTTTATCTTTTATGTTCTGGGAACTAATTAGCTTAGGCCACTAATTGTTTCATTTCCTCAAGTGGCCAAGTTTAATTGAAATTAACTTTGCTTAGCCTCTAAGAAAGAGAATTTTCAGAGTAATTGTTGCATAACGATATTAGTTTAACGTAAGCACCTCATTTAAGGTTTTCTAAATCACCTGAGTGTTCAATTCCCAAGTCCAAAATGGTGAATTTGAATGCCCTATGATTTTCTTCCTATTTCTCTTTCTTTTCTCTAACTTTCTCTTCTCGCTCTCAAGAAGAATGTTTCTGTCTAACTTTCTCCGTCCTACTCTATTTTGTTCTAGGAACTATTTTCCTTAGGCCACCAATTGTTTCATTAGCTTAAGTTGCCTAGTTTAACTCAAATTAACCTTACTTAGCCTCTAAGAAATAGAATTTTCTAAGTAATATTAATTTAACGATATTAGTTTTGCTTAATCATCTCATTTAAGGTTTTCTAAATTACCTAAGTGTTCAATTCTCAAATCCTCTCATGTTTTGTTGGCTATGTATTGGTTTGTTGCAGCAGGGCTATTGCTTTTTCACTAAACTTCTCAAGACCGTTGATTATGGTGATTGACTATGCAGGCTTCATGTGACTCAGCCAGGATCTTTCATGAGATAGATATTTTCCTTCGTCATAGCTTTGGTTGAGTGGCTAGGATGTCACGGCTCTGAGAAGCGAGATGCTTATTGGATTCCATGTTTTCATTCGAGGTAGAGACTGGGAGCACAAGCGGGGACAGTTATCATTCTCGATTGGTCTTGCTGGGAGTTTAGTTTGTTACATTTATTTTGTGTGTTTGTCTGTTATGTTCTTGAGTCCGTGGTGTGTTTTTTGTTTACTTGCCCATATATCCACCCCAAGTTCCCATCTATTATCTCTGATAGAAAGGGGTTACTTGGGGAAAATAAGGATATATTGGCAAAGTGGGATTCTATTTTTTCTGCTGTTCTTTCGCTTTTTGCGAGTGTGGTTACATGTTGTAGGATGTCCAGTGGTAATTTTTGGTGTTTTTTGTTCGTCTTTATTTGTTGTTGGGCGTACCTGGGGTATGCCCCTTGTAAACTTGTACATTTTATTGTCTTTATTTTATGAATTACTTACCCAAAAAAAAAAAAAAAATCTCAAATCCGAAAAGATGAATTTTAATTCCCTTTGAGTTTCTTCCTATTTCTCTTTCTATTCTCTAACTTTCTCTATTTTGGACTTGAGTGGCCAAGTTTAACTCAAACTAACCTTGCCTCCTCCAAGAAATAGAATTTTCTGTGTAATTGTATCTTACCGACATTAGTTTAACGTAAGCACCTCATTTAAGATTTTCTAAGTCACATAAGTGTTCAATTCTCAAGTCTAAAAGGAGGAATTTGAATTCTCTTTGATTTTCTTCCTATTTCTCTTTCTTTTGTATGACTTTCTCTTCTACCTCTCAAGAAGAATGTTTCTCTGTAACTTTCTCCGTCCTTCTCCATCCTTCTCTATTTTGTTCGAGAACTAATTAGCTTAGGCCACTAATTGTTTCGTTAGCTTAAGTGGGCAAGTTTAACTCAAACTAACGTTGCTTAGCCCCTAACAAAAAAAATTCTGAGTAATTGTAGCTTAACGCTAGTTGTTTAACTTACGCATCTCATTTAAAGTTTTCAAGATGACCTAAGTGTTTGATTGTCAAGTACAAAAGGATGAATTTGAATTCCCTTTCATTTTCTTCCCGCTTTCTTTTCTCTAACTTCCTTTTGTAGCTCTCAAGAAGAATGTTCTCACAAACTTTCTCCTCCTTCTCTATTTAGGCATTAATTAGTTTAGCCACTAATTATTTCCTTAGCTTAAGTGGTCAAGTTTAACTCAGACTAGCCTTGCTTAGCCTCTAAGAAAGAGAATTTTTTGAGTAACGATATTAGTTTAAAACTTAATCAACTCGTTTAGTGTTTTTTTTTTAGGAGGGTACTTTTAAGGTATTCTAAATCGCCTAAGTGTTCAATTCCCTAGTCCAAAATGATGAACTTGAATTCTCTTTGATTTCCTTCCTATTACTCTTTCTTTTATCTTCTTTTTCTTTTTTTTTTTTTTGGTGAATAAGACATAGATAAAAGAAAAAACAGAGAATACACAGCTACAAGGGGCATGCCCCAGGACCTAACGAAAACTATACATGAGCAAAATAAAAAAACCACGGAGGCAAACAACCTCACGCAGCAAAACCGGACCTAAACAAAATAGAGCAACACCATAGCTAAAAACTGCCAACTAAAAGCAATAATAGGATAAAGAAATAACTAGCTAAAAGCAAGATCCAAAATATGTTCATAGGCCACATTCTTTCGGATGAGGGCCATGAACACACCAACGAGATCGAGAAAATAACCCTGTGAAAATATAAAGCTACTAAACCATGCACAACCCGCATGGATAGGCCAACCAACGAGAAGCCACTGTAAACCGTCTAATAACACAAAGCAACCAGAGTTTAAATAAAGTAAAATAAAGACAAATTTTTTCCAATCGGCGCTTCGAGCAGCCATCACCAAGAAACAACCAACCCGAATATCCAACAGGCATGAAATCAGTGTCACACCACCACAGCAATCACCTGGGAAGGGCCAGATCAGCCAACCCATGCAACCCAAGAAGAGCTCAAACATTGTAATACACCCTGTAAAGACAGCCATATATGAGTATTTCCAGCATATATGAAACCATCTAAAGTTAAACACAGGAACAAAACACCCATTATAGGCACACAATTCACTCGGCCCACAATATAGGAACTCACACCACTCAGATTTTGCTTCCTTAACCTGCACATAAAAATACACTATATATAAACATTAGCAAAATTTATCTGGCTAAGATCACTCAACCCAAATTGTGAAGTAACATTTTAAGCAATCCTCACAACACTCAACCCTCAAATAATAATCAATGAGACCACAGGAAACATAAGCAGCACCTGCACATGACCAAACCATTAGGAAACTCTATTTGCTCACCAACACTCAACCCTCATATAGTAAACTCACATCACTCTGCAGCCCTCCCACATCTTGTAATGTGGGGCTTCAGAATTGTCTCTGGCAAATTCCATTTAGCAAGAAACCAGCTGTCACCTGTTGAACTAGGCATATTCTTGGTGGATATCATTCTGTTTCTAACAATTTGGATGATGGATTTAATAACCACTTCTTCGGGTTTAAATTCTTTGTTAAAAATACGGTTATTCCTCTGAATCTAGATGTAGTAAACAGAACACAAGAAAGCATTGCTAAGAATATTAGCTCTCAAAGAATTGCCTTTTGTCTCTTCAGTAGCATATGTGACAATGTCAGGCCAATCTAAAGTAGGCTAGTTTATATTACACATGACCTCAATAGCGCACCAAATCCTATTAGAGAAGATGCACTTAAAGAATAAATGGGAATGACTTTCCCCAGATTGTAGACAGAAAGGGCATTGAGATTGAGATGCCAAACCAAACATAGTTAACCTATCACCAGTATATAGTCTATTGTGAATAGCCAGCCAGACAATAAAACTGACTTTGGGAATCCTATGATGGCCCCAAAGCAGCTTATGCCAACCCACTCTAGCATGTCTATTTCTCCAATGATCCCAAGCTGAGTGAATAGAAAATTGACCATCAGTAGTAAGTTTCCAAACAGTTTGGTCACATTTGGAAGAATTAGGCCTACAGCAAACAGGAGTGGAGGATATCAACTCCTAAATTTCCCAAGAATTAGGAACGGGCCACTTCCAAGAATTACCATCAATGATTTGACTAACTTTAGTCTCACTGTTAAGGCAAGAGTCATACAAGGGAGGAAGTTGAACTGGGGATTAGGTTGAGAGCTTAGAGAGAGAAAGCTCTCGCCGTTGTTACCCATGGAGTCTTGAGGGTTCCTTTCCAGATTCTTGGTCTGGTTTGGGTGGTGCTAGTTGTTGTTACTGAATCTGGTCATATTTTTTTTCCCAGATTTAGGAGGGTTTGTTGCTTGTTCCGTTTCTGGACAGTGTTTTGTTCGATTGGTTGTGTTGCTCCACAGAGGTGAAGATCGTTTGGTTTGTTTCAGATGCCGTAGCTACTGTGTTGAGGTTGTTGTTGGGTTCATAACGATTTTTTTTGTGTGGCTACATATGGTTATGTTTATCCAGGTTATGCGAGATGGAGGTGGAGTTCATGCATGGCCTGAAGTTTGGAGGCTAGTGCATAGTTTCTACCTCAGCGGTTCAAGTGATTTCTGGGCTGTCACCGGTGTCTGCTCACCGTTGGTGTTGCTGCTGGAGTCCACACACTGAGCTCCATGATGGTAACTCGTGGTGCAAGGGGTGATTATTTCTGTGGGCTCCGTGTTGGTAACTCGTGTTGCTGCTGGAGTCCAGAGTTTTCTTTACGCCGTTGTGTTTCTGAGTTGTGTGCTACGGCTTCCGGCGTCGTCCTGTTTTGTCGTGGTTCTAAAAACGTACTGTGAGTGCTCATCCATGGCTGCTTGGGTGGGCAAGGAACGTGTTGCAAGTGATGAGTGGCTTAACGCGTTATAACTGTGCATGTGTGTCCAAAAAAAAAAAAGCTGTGCATGTGTGGTGGAGTTGGTAAGCATGTGGATTCCAGCTTTCCCGCCGCTCACGTTGTGGATATTTCACCGCTTTTTCGTGCTGCAGTGTTGTATAACTAGCTGTAGGCCTGTTGGTTCAAACGTGGGGCAGAATGTTATGTATGGATATGTGATGTTTGCAGGTTCCAGTACGGTTCTTTGCTCGTGGTGGATTTGTGTGGTTGGTCGGATTGGTTGGGACTTCTGAAGTGGTCTTCAAAAAGTCGAGTTTGTATATTATATATATAACTTAGCTGATGTATGGCTGCGTTTTGGAGGTAAATCAATTTGGATCATCCACATGATTGCTTTGTTGCTGAGGTCTTATGGCCGTGGTTTTGTGTTGGAGTGGGTGGGCCCACGGTGAATTTTAAATTGGTTTTGATGGAGTGGGTGGGCCCACATTGGACTTTTGCTGCTTTGGATATTTGATTTGTTGTTGGCTATGGTTTTGGTGGGGTTTAAAGGCCTGGGCAGCTGGGGCCCACTTGGTCATTTTATGCCGTGTTTGGGGGCATGGAGTGGAATGTGGCAGTGGGCAAATTTTGGGCCATGGTAAATTGGGTTTTATGAAGATATTGGTGGGGCCCATTTGGACTTCATGGTTATATTATTATATGGGTATACTACCCACAGTTTATGGGTTAATTCTTGGGCTTACAGTGTATTGATTTTTAGTCCATGGATTCTACTGTCTACTATATTTGGTTTTTCGTTATTTGGTTAAGGATCTGTACATATTCACGTGATTCGGCTTAGAGCAGTTCTCTGACCTCTTCTGGTGTGGAGTGAGGGGGACACTGCCATGGGGAATTGAGGTGTGGAATTTGCCATTGCTAGAATTGGGAGATGTGTAGTGAGTTAATTGAATTTTGATTGGCTCTTTTGTGTGGACAACATTTTGCATGGGCTATGCTTCTATGTTGTTTGATTAATCCAAGTGGTGAGTGGTTTTTGGTTTGGAAAAAGTGGGCCTTTAATGTTGTTTAGCCACAATGCAGCGTACCTTTTGTAGTCAGTTATTTCATGTTGATTGATTGTGTGATCCTCATGTGACTCGATATGAGGGTGGTTTTGAGCCATCTCCACCAAGAGTGATTGGGGAGTCACTGCTTTGGGGAATAGTGGTTCGATAACTAGCCGAGTTAGAGACTGGGAGATGAGCGGGAGGATAGCTACCGGTTTTCTGGTCGCTTCTTGTCTTCATGTGACCCATCCTAATTGATTGCTTTGCCACGCCTGACATGGAGTGAAGGGGACACTGCCGTGGGGTTTGAGGCTTGTGATCTACTAAGGAAGGGACTGGGGGATGTGATGATTGCTCTCATGTTTTGATTGGCTATGTATTGGTTTGTTGCAGCGGGGCTATTATTTTTTCACTAAACTTCTCAAGACCGTGGATTATGGTTTTTGACTATGCAGGCTTCATGTGACTCAGCTAGGATCTTTCATGGGATAGATATTTTCCTTTGTCATGGCTTTGGTTGAGTGGCTAGGATGTCACGGCTATGAGAAGCGAGATGCTTATTGGATTCCATGCTTTCATCCGAGGTAGAGACTGGGAGCAAGCGGGGGCAGTTATCATTTTTCGATGGTCTTGTTGGGTGTTTAGTTAGTTACATTTGTATTGTGAGTTTTCTGTTATGTTTTATGTATCTGTGGTGTTTTTTGTTTATTTGCCCATATATCCACCCCAAGTTTCCATCTATTATCTCTGATGATAGGGGTTACTTGGGGACAAAAAGGATATATGGGCAAAGTGGGGTTCGGTTTTCTGTTGTTCTTTCACTTCTGCGAGTGTGGTTTTATGTTGTAGGATGTCCAGTGGTAGTTTTGTGGTGTTTTGTTCGTCTATTATTTGTTGTTGGGTGTACCTAGGGTATGTCCCTTGTAAACTTGTACATTTCACTGTCTTTATTTTATGACTTACTTACCTAAAAAAAAAGAGTCATACATAACTCTGCCCCCATATTTGTTCGAAAGAGGACCAAGGGGATGCCAATTACCGTACCAAAGGAAAATAACTTTCTATTCTACCTCTCAAGAAGAATGCTTCTCTCTAACTTTCTCCATCCTTCTCCATTTTGTTCCAGAAGCTAATTAGCTTAGGCCACTAATTGTTTTATTAGCTTAAGCAACCAAGTTTAACTCAAACTCACCTTGCTTAGACTCTAAGAAAGAGAATTTTATGAGTAATTGTAACTTAACGATATTAGTTTAACTTAAGCACCTCATTTAAGGTTTTCTAATTCAGTTAAGTGTTCAATTCACAAGTCCAAAACGATGAGCTTGAATTCTCTTTGCTTTCTTTCCTATTACTGTTTCTTTTCTCTGACTTTCTCTTCTACCTCTCAAGACGAATGTTTCTCTCTACCTTTCTCTTTCCTTCTCCATCAACTGTTTTGTTCAATAAGCCAATTGGTTTAGGCCGCTAATTGTTTCAGTTGCTTATGTGGCCAAGTTTAATTCAAACTATCCTTGCATAGCCTCTAAGAAAGAGAAGTTTCTGTGTAATTGTAGCATAAGGATATTAGTTAAACTTAAGCACCTCATTTAAGGTTTTCTAAATCAACTAAGTGTTCAATTCTTAAGTCCAAAGGGATGAATTTGAATTCCCTTTGATTTTCTTTCCTATTATTTTTTCTTTTCTCTAACTTTCTTTTCTACCTCTGATGAACAATGTTTCTCTCTACCTTTCTCAGTCCTTCTCCATCATTCTCTATTTTGTTCTAGGAACAAAATTGCCTAGACCGCTAATTGTTTCATTTGCTTAAGCGGCCAAGTTTAACTCAAACTAACCTTGCTTAGCCTCTAAGAAAGAGAATTTTACGAGTCATTGTAGCTTAAGGAAATTAGTTCAACTTAAGCACCTCATTTAAGGTATCTAAATCACCTACGCGTTTAATTTTTTTGGGTGAATATAAGCGTTCAATTCTCAAATCCAAAATGATGAACTTGAATTCTTTTTGATTTTCTTTCTATTTCTCTTTCTTTATTTCAAACTTTCTCTTCTAGATCTCAAGAAGGAATGTTCCTCTCTGACTTTCTCCGTCCTTCAACTTTCTTCTCTATTCTGTTCTAGGAACTAAATAGCTTAGGCCGTTAATTGTTTCATTAGACTAACCTTGCTTAGCCTCTAAGAAAGAGAATTTTCTGAGTAATTATAGCATAACGATATTAGTTTAACTTAAGTACCTCATCTAAGTTTTTCTAAATCAGCAATGTGTTCAATTCTCAAGTCCAAAAGGATAAATTTGAATTCCCTGTGATTTTCATCCTAATTTTCTTTCTTTTCTCTAACTTTCTCTTCTCTTTTTTTTTTTTTTTTGTGTTTCTTTTTTTTTTTTTGGGGGGGGGGGGTGGGTTGAATAAGACATCAATAAAACAGGAAAATTTACATAACTACTAGGGGAACGCCCTAGGCCTACCACAGCTAAACAAGACCACCAAACAAAATAAAAACAAACAAACCTACAAACTCACTAAAGCTAAAGAGAGCCAAAAAACTTAAAACCAAACAAAAAAACTAGGGCCTTACAACCTGTTCACTATCCATATATAACTAGAGATAGGGAGAATGAACAAGAGAATAAACCAACCAGCAGCAGCCTAGCACGAGTACAATCAGAAGCATTGTGTTCCAGGGAAAACATGCCCTTGACAGCAAAATGATGGCACTTGAACTATTCTTCCACAATAGCAGGTTTGCCTGCACAATCCAGCTTCTATAACACCAAAACAAAGTTATCTGTGTAATTTTCCATAGTAGCACGTGCATGTAGCCCCAACCAAAAGGTAAAAATAAAGTTAAAAAATAAAATTCCCAACACAACCCGCAGGGATAGGGAAACAAAACACCAGCCAGTTGTAGACTGTACTCATGCCAAAGAAAAAAGAACTATTACAATGCAGAAATGAAAGACAAAGAATTTTCCATTAGAGGATTTTCCACGTAGACTGGCGCAGCATGTTGCCTGGTCTTTGTGTCTCCAAAACTCTTATCCCAGCATAGATCATCGGAACCAATGTACACAACAACCAGTGATAGTTGTCCAGCACAGCAGATTCTTCTTTGAAGATAAACTTTTGACAGCCACCGTCCCAAATGAAGGCCAATTGGTTGTTGTTCAGGAGAATCTGCCACCAGAGAATGAAAATGCAAATATTACACACCATTTTGTAATTGAAACCACACTTTAGCATGCAAAGAAAACATACAATATATCGTACATTTGTATTTGCAGGCTAAGATATTCATTAGCTCGAACATAAGAAGTTCATTTCACACTCTATTCTCTCACCAGTCAATCTTCGAATATTTTCTCACAACACTCAACCCTCAACTTAGGCACTCTATTTAGCTCCACTTGCCACTGCACAAAGTAAAAAACAGTTAGATAAACACTCTGAATTGCTCTCCTTCACTTAACCCTCTTATGGTGAACTCACACCACTCACACCAACTCAGCTGTTTTTGTTCCTTGTTTGCTCTGGTTTTGTTTTAGCTGGGTTGGTGCTTTTTTGGTTCCTCCTTTCGTTCTTGTATAGTTTTTAGTTAGGTCCTGGGTATGCCCCTTGTATCTGTGTAATTCTCTGTTTTTTATCTGATGTCTTATTCACCCAAAAAAAAAAAAAAAAAGGTGAACTCACACCACTCAGCAGCCTTCCCATTCGTGGAGATTGGGGCTTCAAGATTGTGTTGGGCATATTCCACTGAGCAATGTACCAGCTATCCCTTGTAGATCTAGGCAAATTGGTGATATATAGAAGTCTACCTCTAATCATATGAACAATTAAGTTAGTAACCACCTCTTCAGGTTTGTGTTCCTTATTAAAGATTATATTATTCCTTTCAAGCCAAATTTGGTAAATAGAGCAAAGTAAAGTAAGCTTAAGCATTATAGAACGCAATGATTTGCCCTTGGTCTCTTTGGTGACAAAGGTTAGAACATGAGGCCATTGGAGATTAGGCCCAATTTACATTGCAATTAGTTTTAAGAGCTTCCCAAATTCTAGAAGCAAAGATGCAGTTAAAGAATAAATAGGAATGGCTCTTAGCATGGTATTGACAGAAAGGGAAGCTTGGATTTGGGGACAAGCCAAACAATTGCAAACGATCCCCTGTATTTTAATCTTTCATGAATAGCCATCCAAACAATAAAACTGACCCTAGGAATCATATGAGGCCCCCAAAGCAGCATGTGCCAGGCCACAACATCAAATTTGCTCCTCCAGTGATTCCAGGCTGAGTTAATGCAAAAATCACCATCAGAGCTTAATTGCCAAAAAGGTTGGTCATTCCCAGAAGAATTAGGGGTGCAGCTACTGGGGGTAGCTGAGATCAAATCTTCCTATTTTCAAAGAATTAGGAATAGGCCATTTCCAGGAATTCCCATCAACAATCTGACTAACTTTAGCTTCACTGTTGAGACAGGAATCATACAAGATTCTATCACCATACTTATCCAAAGGGGACCAAGGGGATGCCAATTATCATGCCATAAAAAAGTAGAGTTACCTCTACCAGTCTTATGCAGGATAAGAGGAGACGCAGCATCCCTTAGAGATAAAATCTTCCTCCAGACCCAAGAAGCGTCATTAGGGACCCTGACTTTCCAGAAACTCTTGCCTTTAAGTAAGTAGGATTTCACCCATTGGCACCGCATAAATTTCTCACCTCCAGAAAACAGGAACCAGATATGCTTAGAAATGGCAGCCCTATTCCAAATGTCTAAAGATTTAAAGCCAAGGCCACCCTCATTTTTAGGGCTGCAAACCTTATCCTAAGCAATTTTGGAACTATGTTTTTTAAGATCAGTACCAGACCAAAAGAAAGCTGCAATTTTGGCACTATGCTTTGTCAAGAAGAATGTTTCTCTCTAACTTTCTCCACACTTCTCCATTTTGTTATAGGAACTAAATTGCCTGGACCGCTAATTGTTTCATTAGCTTAAGTGGCCAAGTTTAACTCAAACTAACCATGCTTAGCCTCTAAGAAAGAGAATTTTCTGAGTAATTGTAGCGTAACAATATTAGTTTAACTTAAACACCCCACGTAAGGTTTTTCTAAATGACCTAAGTCTTCAATACTAAAATCCAAAATGAGGAAATTGAATCCCATTAGATTTTCTTCCTATTTCTCTCTCTTTTCTCTAACTTTCTTTTGTAGCTCTCAAGAAGAATGTTTCTCTTTAACTTTTTTTTGGGTGAATAAGACATAAGATAAAAAACAGAGAATACACAGCTACAAGGGGCATACCCCAGGACCTAACTAACACTATATGTTGTTCTATGAACTAATTACCTTAGGCCACTAATTATTTCATCAGCTTAAGTGGCCAAGTTTAACTCAAACTAACCTTGCTTAGCCTCTAGGAAAGGGAATTTTCAAAGTAATTGTGGCTTAACGATATTAGTTTAACTTAGGCACCTCATTTAAGCTTTTTCTAAATCACCTAATTGTTCAATTCTCAAGTCTAAAAGGTTGAATTTGAATTCTCTCTGATCTTCTTCCTCTTTCTCTGACTTTCTCTTCTAGCTCTCAGGAACAATGTTTCTCTCTAACTTTCTCCGTCTTTCTCTATTTAGTTATGTAGGAAATAATTAGCTTAGGCCACTAATTGTTTTATTAGTTTAAGTGGCCATGTTTTTAACTCAAACTAACCTTGCTTAGCCTCTAAGAATTAGAATTTTCTGAGTAATTGTAGCATAACGATATTTGTTTAATTTAAGCACCTAATTTAAGGTTTTGTTAATCACCTATGTTTTCAAAAGTCAAGTCCAAATGGATGAATTTGAATTCGCTTTAATTTTCTTCCTATTAATCTTTCTGTGCTCCAACTTTCTCATCTAGCTTTCAAGAAGAAAGCTTCTATCTAACTTTCTCCATCCTTCTCTACATTGTTCTGGAAACTAATTAACTTAGGCCACTAATTGTTTCATTAGCTGAAGTTGCTTAGTTTAACTCAAATGAACCATGCTTAGCCTCTTAGAGATAGAATTTTCTGAGTAATATTACTTTAATGATATTAGTTTAGCTTAATCACTTGGGTGAGTTGGTGAAATTTTTTGGGTATTGGTCAATGTGAATTGGAGTGGGTCGTCCGTGGACTACCTTTTTTCAATAGGCTGAATTTTTTTTAGTGGGCCACGGTTTTATGATGGACTTTAATACATATATATTTCGTGGGCCCTTCATTTCGCAACTTGGTAGACTTTTGTTGGACCATACTGTAGACAATTCACTTGGGTGAGTGGATTTATTTTTGTAATTGGGTTCTCTTTGCAACGGTTCATTTATAGTTGATTATTTCATGATGATTAATCGTGTGATCCTCATGTGACTCGATATGAGGTTGGTTTTGAGCCATCTCCGCCAAGAGTGATTGGGGAGTCACTGCTATGGGGAATAGTGGTTCGAAAACTAGCCAAGTTAGAGCCTGGGAGATGAGCGGAAAGATAGCTACCAGTTTTCTGGTTGCTTCTTATCTTCATGTGACTCGTCCTAATTGATCGCATTGCCACGCCTGACATGGAGTGAAGGGCACACTGCCGTGGGGTTTGAGGCTTGTGATCTACCAAGGAAGGGACTGGGGGATGTGATGATTGCTCTCATGTTTTTGTTGGCTATATTTTGGGTTGCTGTTGGGGGCCTATTTGTTCTCACTACAACTCCCTAGTACGTGGCCTATGGTTTTTTTGATCGTGCGAGCTTCATGTGACTTTGTTGGGATTTCTCGTGGGGTAGATTTTTTCCTCTGTTATGGCTTTGGTTAAGTGGCTTGGATGTCACGGTTGTGAGGAGTGGGACGCTTATTAGATTCCACGTGGTTATCTGCAGTAGAGACTGGGGCCATGTGGGGTTGGTTATCATCTTGGTTTCGGCATGAGGGTTGTTGTTTTGTTGTTTTGTGTTTGTGTCTGTTGTGTTTATAAGCTTGTGGTGTCTTGTATCTTTGCCCATATATTCTCCTCTAGTTTCCATCTATTTGATGGTAGGGGTTACTTGGGGGCAAATAGGATATATGGGCAGAGTTGGATTTTCCTTTGTATCTTTTATTGTTCTGGCGTACCCTTTCTTAGGGGTGTCTAATGGTAGTTTAAAGTTTATTTCTTTTTTTTCTTTGTTGTTGGGCGTGCCTGGGGTATGCCCCTTGTAAACTTGTATAATTTCATTGTCTTTATTTTATGACTTACTTACCCAAAAAAAAAATCACCTCATTTAAGGTTTTCTAAATCACCAAAGTGTTCAATTCTCAAGTCCAAAAAGATGAATTTGAATTTCCTTTGATTTTCTTCCTATTTCTCTTTCTATTCTCTAACTTTCTCTTCCAGCTCTCAAGAAGAATGTCTCTCTATAACTTTCTCCATCCTTCTCCATCTTTATCTTTTCTGTTCTGGAAACTAATTAGCTTAGGCCACTAATTGTTTCATTTGCTCAAGTGGCCAAGTTTAACTGAAACTAACTTTGGAGGACGAGGGCAGAATCGACCCCCTGAGGGTACATCGTGGGCTAACGTGGCGTCGTCTTCAGTCCGATTAGAGGTAAAACTCAAATACTATCCCCCCAAAATGGATCAAGATAAAATTGTGGTTGAGATGCCTCCCCCCTCCCCCACGGTGAAATGGGATTTTTTTTTTTTTTTGGTGAATAAGACATAAATAAAACGAAAGATTTACAAGATTACGAGGGGAATACCCCAAGCCCTAAACCAACTATACACTGAACCAACAAAAACAAGCCGAAAACATCAAAACAGGCGATGTAAAACAAAAACAATGTTCAGATGCCATATCACAAGATGATAGGGGAAGTGAACACAGATAAGATCAAGCCACGGCTGAAAAAAGAACATGGAAAATCCAAACACGGCTGAACCCGAGCTACCAAAATGCCGCTGATGTCTAAAGATAAAACATCCAAAGAGATGCCTAAAATAACTAAGTTCAGGCCATCAAAACCATATCCGGACCTGGCATCAACATCTGACCAGTATACCCAGTCCAAACAAACCAAAGTACTGCCCCTAGTACATCCCACTAGGGTAGGCAAAATCATAGTCACATCAAAAACTTTTAACAAAAACCTAATGCAACAGTAAGTAATAAAAGCAAGAAGATGATCCAACTCTAAAACATGACGAGGCACAAATTACAAACAGCACCAAATTCTAGTTCCTCTAGACGGGCGCACAGTGCAGCCACCACCAAACCACGTAGCTAGACAACCAGCTGAACCTCGATGATGGGGAACAGGCAGGATGTCCCTTACACCAGATAATAAACTCTCCTGCCAGCATAGAAAAGGGTAACAAATGAAATTAGACATCCGATGAGGCAGATGCATAGACAACAATAATAAAGTACCCACAATATGAAGGCTCACAACACTCAACCCACAATATAGAATCTCACATCTCTCAAGAAAAGCTTCCTTAACCTGCAAATAAAACTGTACTATATATATTGAGATTAGAAAAATCACACATATAAGAGCTCCCATCACCAATACACACAATATATAGTCTCTCTCGACTCGGCCCACAGAAAGCCTCACCACACTCTGTAACATCTGATGGAAGATAATTACAACACTCAATTTGATTCCTCTCCTTACTCAACCCACCATTAAAATACTTACACCTCTTAGGACCAGCTTCCTTACCCTGCAAATAGAAATATACCATATATATATATTCATTAGTAAAAACAATATGAGGCTTGGTCACTCAACCCACAATTAGATACACAGAACCTGTTTAGTTTAAGTAGCTCACTTCACTCAACCCTCACAAATCAGTCACCAACTTGACCAGTTAGAAAGCACATTTTATTGCTCCCTATCACTCAACTCTCATATACAAAGCTCCCATCACTCAGCAGCCCTCCCAATGCTAGAAGCATGGGGCTTCAAGATGGAATCATTCAAATTCCATTGCTGAAGAAACCAGGCATCACCTGCAGATCTAGGAAGATTTTGCACTGACATTAGTCTGCCTCTAACCATTTGAACAATAGATTTTGTAACAATTTCTTCAGGTTTCATTTCTTTGGTAAAGATTCTATTGTTCCTTTCCACCCAGATGTAGTATATAGTACTCAGCAAAGCCAATCTAGTAATTACAGATTTCAAATATTTTTTCTTGCTCTCCTCAACCACTTTAGGAACAATGTCAGGCCAAAAGATGTCTGGCCAGTTCACATTACACTTGACTTTAATTGCATTCCAAACTTTGTGAGAAAAAATACAATTAAAGAAAAGGTGGGAGTGATTTTTAGTGTGGTGTTGGCAGAAAGAACATTTGTCATCATCAATCATACCAAAAGATTTTAATCTATCCCTAGTGTTGAGTTTACCATGCAGTGCAAACCAAACAATGAAACTAACTCTAGGGATAAAGAAGGGGCCCCACAGTAATTTATACCAAGCCACCTCATCCTTTTTAACTCTCCAGTGATTCTAAGCAGATTGAATGGAGAAATTTCCGTCAGGATTAAGAGTCCAAAAGAGTGTATCATTGGTGGAGGATACAGGTTTAAAAGACTGAGGGGTCAAAGATATAAGCTCTCTAATTTCCCAAGAATTAGGGAAAGGCCACTTCCAAGAATCACCACTGACAATAGCACTGACTTTAGCCTCCCCGTGAATGCCAGAGTCATACATTATCTGAGCTCCAAATTTATTCCAAATAAAGCCCACAGGATGCCAGTTATCATACCAAAGAAATGTGGCATTACCGTTCCCTATTTTATGCAAGATAAGAGGGAAAATAGCCTTCCTAAGAGAGAGAATCTTCCTCCAAACCCAAGACGGGTCATTAGAAATAGACACTTTCCAGAAACTCCCACCTTTGAGTAAATAAGATTTAACCCATTGGCACCACATGGACATCTCACCTCCCGAGAAAAGGAACCAAATGTGTTTAGCAATGGCCGCCCTATTCCAAACCTCTAAAGATTTGAACCCCAGCCCACCTTCTCTCTTGGGAGCACACACTTTGTCCCAAGCAACTTTCGCACTATGCTTCTTCAAAGCAACATCAGACCAAAGGAAAGCTCTAAGAAGATTTTCAATGTCTCTAATAACCTTCTTAGGTAAGATAAACAAAGAAGACCAGTAGACTTGCATGGAAAAGAGAATGGTTTGGATGAGTTGGGCTCTACCAGCATAGGAAAGAGCCTTATTTGTCCAACTCTTAATCCTATTGGTGATCCTCTCAATGAGCTGATTGCAGTCAGTGGCTCTCAGTTTAGTAGTAATAAGGGGAACACCTAGGTACTTAACAGGAAGAGAGCCTTCAGCAAAATTGGCAACCTGGAGAATCTTATTTCTAAGATCTCTATTGCAGCCACAAAAAAAAATATTGCTCTTACTCATGCTAGGAGTGAGCCCAGAGAGGTTTGTGAACTCCTCCAGCCCTTACATGATCATTTGAACAATTGGGATATCACCTTTGCTAAAGATCAGAAGGTCATCTGCAAAGCAGAGATTGACGATCTTAGTTTTTTCGCATCTCCAATGAAACTTGAAAAGCGGATGCTTAGATTTTTCAGCAAGAATCCTAGCAAGGATTTCCATAGCCAGTACAAACAAATAAGGAGACATGGGGTCACCTTGCCTAAGGCCCCTAGCACCTTTGAAATAACCATGAAGGCTACCATTGATACAAATGGAGAACGATGGGCTTGTAATACAAGCCTGAATCCAAGAAATCATGGTAGGCGGAAAAGCCATAGCCTTAAGGACATCAATAATCAAATCCCATCTGACCGTATCATACGCTTTCATAATATCAACTTTCATAGCACACTTAGGAGTGGAGGACTGGCGATGGTAACCTCTCATGATTTCTTGGGATAAGAAAATGTTATCGGAAATCCTTCTACCATGAACAAAAGCAGATTGAACAGGATCAATCAAGTCAGGAAGAACAACCTTAATTCTATTTGCAATGATTTTAGCCGATGAAATGGGATGCTTGCTTGGTAGGGTACTTTATTGACAAAAATCTGCCATACACCCTTATAAAAAATAATGCTAATAATATGTGGAAGCATAAGGGGTTGGTAGAAATTTTGAAGAATGATGATGGATTTTTCTTTTTTATGTTTGAAAATCGGGACTGTTGTATTGATGTGCTGGAGGGGGGACCTTGGTATGTAAGGGGTTTTGTGCTTATCTTGAAACAGTGGCATCGTATGATGAAACTGTCAAAGGAAGACAAGAAAACCATCCCTATCTAGGTGAAATTTTTTAACATTCCTTTGGAATGTTGGGATGGGGAAGGGTTAGGGAGAATAACCAGTGCTATGGGTGTCCCTTTGTTTATGGATCAACTTACCTCTTCTGGAAGTAGGATCTCCTTTGCTAGATTGTGTGTGGATATATCAGCTGAATCGGCCTTCCATGACAGTTTTCTTCTCACTGATGGTGATGCTTCTATGAATATCCATGTGGAGTACCAAGGGGTTCCCTCGAGATGCACACATCGCCATGTTTTTGGACATGAGACTAAGACTTGTCTTTCTGCTCAAGTAACTCACCTCATTGAATTATAGAAGAATTCAGAGGAACGGATTGAAGATGATGAGGGGTGGACCACAGTCAAGGATAAGGGAAAGAAAAAAGTGGGGGATCCTTCATCTCCTGTTAACAGTGTCCCTCCTGAAGCCAACAGTTCATCTGCTACTAAGAGGGGTGAACCTGAGATCCAATCTGAGGGGGCTAACCTCCATCCAGGGGCTGACATTTCTGCTGAGGTTGATATGGAACTTATTGATCTTCCCCTTCTTGAGGTTGTAGAAAATGTTAGCCATCCAGCTGAGGATTTTGCCCGAAATGTAGGAAAAGAGGAAATGCGAGCTAATTCTCCTGAAATTCTGGGAGGCAAGGGGGATGATGGTCTCAAAGTGAGTAGCTCAACAAAGAAGAAGTCTTCTGGCAAATCAGGCAGCCAGAAGAAGAAAAGGAGGTAAATATTTTTGTTATTTTTGTGGAGATCTGGTTTTATTTTATTACGTTTATCATGTCTTTTAAACTATCATCGTGGAATGTTAGGGGGTTTAACAACCCATCTAAACACAAAGAAGTTACTGATTTTGTTAGAAAAGAAGACATTAAAATAATGAGTATTTTGGAGACAAAAATTAAAATGGAGAATGAAGCTAAACTTTTTGCAAATAGCTTTAAAAATTGGAATTTTTTGTCAAATTCACAACCAGATCTACCAGCTAGAATTTGGGTGTGCTGGGACCCAAACTTTTGTGATATTTTGATGCTTCAAAAATCAAACCAGTATATTTTTGTCAAAGTTAATGTTTTTGATCTGATTCGGTTCTTTGCCACTTTTGTTTACACTGAAAATAAACATGAGTTGAGAGTTCCCTTATTTTTTGATTTAAAGAAAATTGCTCTCAATCATGCTAGTCACCTATCCATTTTCCTTGGTGACTTTAATGCTGTTAGGTTCTCTCATGAGAAAGGAGGGGGGGGGGAGGAGATGTGGAGCCAAGCAAATGAGTTGTTTAATAGACTAGTCTTGGAGTCTGAATTGGATGATCTCTATTACAAGGGGTGTCAATTTACTTGGTCCAATAAGCGAGGGGGTGGTAATTTCATTATCTCAAAAATTGATAGAGTTCTTGCTAATGAGAGGTGGTTGTCTGCTAACCCAAACTCTTATGCTCTTTTTCTGCCTCCTGGTGTATCTGACCATTCTCCAGTTGTTGTGCATCTTGGGGGTGAGAAGGCTAAGTTCAAAAAGCCTTTTAAGTTTTTTGACTTTTGGACTAATCACTTTAGTTTCCTCCCTAGAGTGCATGGAGTTTGGGTTAAATACATTAGGGGATCCCCTATGTTTAGGGTTTGTCAGAAGCTTAAAACCCTTAAACCTATCCTAAAAGATTTGAACAAAAATGAGTATAGTGAGATTTACATCCATGTTGGTGCTGCTAAGGATCATCTTCTTAATTCACAAATTAAGCTTGATAGAGATCTGATGAATCTTCATCTTCAGGAAACTTAAAGGGCTGCTTATGTTAAATATGTTGATCTCAGTAAAGCTGAGGAAAGCCTTGCCCATCAAAAATCTCGTGTCCAATGGCTCGGATTAGGGGATAGGAATTCAAAGTTCTTCTTTTGAACTGTTAAGGGGAATGTGAATAAGGGGCATATTCATAGTGTTGTGCTTCTGAATGGGGAGAGGGTGACTAAAAGTGCTGAGGTCCATAACTCTTTTGTGGATTACTTCACTAATTTGTTCGGTAAGCCGTTTGTTGACAATTATAATGGGTCTGAGAGGATTAATGGTCTTATCACCAAGAGAGTGTCTGAAACTCAGTATCATAGTCTTGCTAGGGATGTTACTAAAAAAGAGATCATTGATGCTTTCAGGTCTCTTAAAACCAACAAAGTCCCCAGCCCTGATGGCTATTCTGCAGGTTTTTTTCTAAAAGCCTGGGACATTATGGGGAGAGAGGTTGTCGAAGCCATCAAATCTTTTTTCTCATCGGTAGAGCTTCTTTGGGAAATAAATAGCACCTCCATTGCACTTATCCCGAAGATCTCCAATGTTGAAAAAGTGGGGGATTTTAGACCCATTTCTTGCTGTAATACTTTGTACAAGTGTATTTCTAAGATCATTGCTGATAGGATCAAATCTGTTTTGAATGATCTTATTGACCCTGTGCAATCAGCTTTTGTCCCCGGTAGGAGAATTGCCGATAATATTTTCCTTTCACAGGAACTTATGAGGGGGTATCATAAATTCTCTCCTTCTCCCAGGTGTGCCATGAAAGTGGACATTATGAAAGCATATGATAATGTAAGATGGGAGTTTGTTCTTGATGTCCTTAAGGCTATGGGTTTCCCCCCTAACATGGTTTTTTGGGTCAAAGCTTGCATGACTAGTCCCACCTATTCCATTTGCATTAATGGGAGTCTGCATGGTTATTTTAGGGGGGAGAGAGGTTTGAGACAAGGTGACCCTATGTCCACTTACCTATTTGTTTTAGTCATGGAAATTCTTTCAAGAATTTTGGCTGAGAAGGCTTCGCATCCTGCCTTCAAATTCCACTGGAGATGTGATCAACCTAAAATTGTTAACTTGTGCTTTGCGGATGATCTAATGATCTTACGTAAGGGGATGTGTTCACTATTCGGTCCATTAAGCTGGGGTTAGAAGAATTTAAGAGCTTGTTTGGGTTGTCACCTAGCCCCGCTAAGAGTCATATTTTCTTTTTTGGTTGTGATAATGAGTTGAGAGATGAGATTCTTGGGGTTTGTCAATTCAGTGAAGGCAAGCTGCCTATGAGATACTTGGGGGTTCCATTAGTTTCCACGAAACTTAAAGCCAATGATTGTGATCAACTTGTGGATCGGATAACTAAAAGGATTAAGAGCTGGACAAATAAGTGTCTTACTTATGCTGGCCGAGCTCAATTGATCCAATCTGTTTTGTTTTCTATGCAAGTGTATTGGACCTCTTTGTTCATTCTCCCAAAGAAGGTCATTCGGTCTATCAAGAGTCTTTTTAGGGCTTTTTTTTGGTCGGGTTGTGAGTTGAAAACTCATGGGGCTAAGGTTTCTTGGGATAGAATTTGCTCTCCCAAGAAGGAAGGGGGTCTGGGGTTTAAGTCTCTTTCTGTATGGAATAAAGCTGCTATTGCTAAGCATGTTTGGTTCCTTCTCTCTGGGGGTGAGCAGTCTATGTGGTGTAGCTGGGTCAAGTCTTATCTCCTCAAAGGTAGGAGTTTTTGGAGAGTTAGGGTGCCAAATGACCCCTCTTGGGTTTGGAGGAAAATTATCTCCCTAAGGCCTATAATTTACCCCTTAATCAAATCTAAGGTGGGAGATGGATCTGGAGTTTTCTTATGGTTTGATAATTGGCACCCTATGGGTTCTGTTTGGGATAAGTTTGGGATTCGTATTGTGTATGACACCGCATTAAGCATAGATGCTAAGGTTAGTGAGATTGTGGAGGGTAATACTTGGAGATGGCCATTTCCTTCTTCTTGGGAGATTATGGACGTCATTAACAACACTCCAAATTTCCTCCCTTCTGGTGGTCATGATAGTGTTAGTTGGTGTCCTGCTCATGATGGGAAATTCACCATTCAATCCACTTGGAATGCATTAAAGACACACTTTGATCATGTGAATTGGTCTCATTTAATTTGGGGCCCCCACAATATCCCTAAAGTGAGTTTTGTGGTTTGGATGGTGATTCTTGGCCGTCTGAACACTGGAGATAGGTTGCACCTGTTTGGTGTGACGCAATCTGTTATGTGCCTTTTGTCAGTACCATAATGAAGGCCATAACCACCTTTTCTTTGAGTGTCCATTCTCGGAACGGGTGTGGTCTTGTATTAAAGGTAAAATCAATGTTGATTGGCCATCCCTCCTTTGGGATGATTTGGTCCGGCTCATTGCTAAATCTGTGAAAGGGAAATCCCTAGGGGCTATTATTACCAAGCTTGCATTTACTTGTCGTGTACCGCTTATGGGTTGCTAGGAATAATAGACCGTTTTGTAAAGATAGGGTCCCTGAAGAGGTTGTTATTAAGTGTATTGTGGATATAGTTAGATTCAGGGTAATGCATATTACCAATTTGAAGACTAACCATAATGACAGATGGTATCTTAGCTCATGGAAATTGCCTCATACTATGCTGAAGCGTGCTGCTGTTGATGTGAGGAATAAGAGTTCACAAAATATGGGTTGAGTGAAGGTTAGAAACTACATTGTGGGGTTTCCTAATGTTTGTTATTCATATAGGTGCTTGGAGTCCTGGAAAGCCGATGGATGAGTGTACGCCAATCAATCGAGGTTGAGTTTCGTGTGAGGAATAACCACTCCATAACCCCCAACTTACTAGCCACATTGAGAGAAACTAACATGCTTTTATATATTCTTTGTATATTTTCTTTTTGCGGTGTATGGAGCTGGTTTTTCCGAGTGATGTGAGCATAGATACTTGTGGGTTGAGTGTAGTGAGCAATTATATGTGTGGTGTTAACTGTTTGTGTTTCGAGTTTTGCAAAGTACTCATTGTTGATTATTTCATTCTTTGGTCTTTGTTGGATTCTGAGGTCTACTATAATGTGTAGAATCTGTTCGGGTTACATGTTTTGGCTGCAGCTCTTGGACGGGGCTACTTGGTTTGTTCTTCAGTTCGGGTTGACTCGGCTCAAGTCGATCTCGATCTGTGTTGATGGCTGCTATATGCGCCTCGTGTGTGAAGATTGACTTTCTATTATGTTTGTTTTCCTTAGAGTGTGTTGGTTTTTTTGCCTACCCGTGTGGGATGTACACGGGTGTCCATGATTTTCTGTTTTCATCTGACTTTTTGCTACTTGATATTAGGTGTGTTCATGCTCCTCATTTACAGTTTCATGCGGCACATGAACACACTACGGTTATTTCCTATTATGTATGGTTTATTTAGGTTAGGGCTTATTTTATTTATTTTGTCCAGATAGTTATGGTTTGTTCGTCAGTTTTTCTAGGTAATTCTGGAATGGCTTAGCTTTTTGTTTTTTCTTTGGTTCTTGTATAGTGCTTTGGTTAGGGCCTGGGATATGCCCCTTGTCGTGGTGTAAGTTTTTTGTCTTTTATTTTATGACTTATCCACCCAAAAAAAAGCCTCTAAGAAAGAGAATTTTCAGAGTAATTGTTGCATAACGATATTAGTTTAACGCAAGCAGCTTATTTAAGGGTTTCTAAATCACCTGAGTTTTCAATTCTCAAGTCCAAAATGGTGAATTTGAATGCCGTATGATTTTCTTCCTATTTCTCTTTCTTTTCTCTAACTTTCTCTTCTCGCTCTCAAGAAGAATGTTTCTGTCTAACTTTCTCCGTCCTACCCTATTTTGTTCTAGGAACTAATTTCCTTAGGCCACCAATTGTTTCATTAGCTTAAGTTGCCTTGTCACACCCCAAACCCGCCCCTAAAAGTTTGGGCATGACCTATTCGAAAATGGACACTAAACCTGTTATATATATATATCATACGGGGCCTGAACGGAAGCATTTAAGAAGATAAAATACATAGAATAACATCCATTGAGCTAATACTAACATGCCAGGATCACATACACGTACTCAGCCCCTTTACTGAGCATATAATTAAACATCATATACATACATTTTCACTTAAATAGACAATTAACTAAAAATTTAATAAAACTTTACTGAAATGCATGGGCTTGGTGCAGGTGCTGGACACTGAGGTTGACAAATAAAAGGCGAGCATCAAGGGTTAAGACTGACCTCCAAGGTGGTCACCTACAGAACAGACATAACACCAAGTAAGCCATGCTCAGTGAATAATAGTACATAAACCAAACAATACCTCATTGGAAACATAATATATCAATGCGTGTGAAATTGCAAAGTTAACATAGTTAGTCTGATTCTGTACTGAGCTCATAACGGCCTTAGGCCCAGTCTTGAAACATAATAACATGAAACATAATATCTTGAAGTATATTGGCTTTAAGCCCTTGAATATCACAACATTAAACTTTCAAACATGTTGGCATAAAGCCCTTGAAACATAGTGGCATAAAAGCCCTTGAAACTTGTGGCACGAGGCCCTTGAAACATATGGCACGAGGCCCTTGGAACATATGGCACGAGGCCCTTGAAACATATGGCACGAGGCCCTTGAAACATATGGCATGAAAGCCCTTGAAACATATGGCACAAAAGCCCTTGAAACATATGGCATAAAAGCCCTTGAAACATATGGCACGAGGCCCTTGAAAGTGGCATGAAGCCCTTGTAACATATTGGCACTAAGGCCCTTGAAAGTGGCTCACTTTACATTCTTTAACTTTAACATACTTTAAACATTAACATAAGTACATTACATGCTTGATACATTAATAGGATTGCATAACATTTAACATGATTGCATAACATTTACATAGCATATGTAAACTTGTACCTTACTTAAGCTTGTAACATGTTTGAACTTGTAATATGCATATACTTGAAGACTGGTAGACTTGTAACATACATGAACTTGTATATACGTAGAACCATACTTGAAATAGAACATACTTGTCAAAGATAGAATACTTCACATCCTTATGAGGATCACATAATACTGTTAAACATTTACATACATGTCATAGGTTCTTAACGACCTCGGGTCCATAAATAACACCATAGAATAATCTCAATTTTAGACATATACTTGGCTTAAAGATGAACACGATTCCATAACATGATTCCATTTATGCACCAAAACGACGTAGTTTACTTCTAAATAATAGAGAATTATTATTCGTTATAAACAGGACAGAGTCATTGCAACGTCATACCGATGTAGGCCAATCTTCCAATATTCACATTGACTTTCAATCATCATAAATGTTCATGTAACATGTTCATGTAACACTTACAAGAAACAAAGTGTTAGTGGTAATAATTATCAATGATAAATAAAATATACATCTTCGTACTATTACTCACAGTGATTAGATGCTTGGTCCGCCTCTGTAACTGCCCCTACACAATTCATAATACACATAGAAATCGGGTCACATATAATTATTCCGTTCTTACCTTGTTTAATTCTCTTTATCCCATATATATATATCACTTGGCAATTCAACATAAATCAAATTAAATCTTTGAATCTCATTTCAACATCCCACACCCAAGTTCATGTCATCCATATCCTTAGTAAATTATTCCCTTCATTTTTCCTTTACATTATAGCATGAATTCCAATGTTTACCACATAGTTCATTCGCAAATTGTAAACATAATTTTCAAACATTTCTAAATTCCAATTAAACTTGAACACATATAATTCAATATCTCAATTTCATGATTCTACTTCCAATTTGGGCAAAATCTTTGCTTAACATCATAAATCAACCTAGGGTTTTCAAGTAAATAAAGGATTTCCATAAAAATTCATACTTTTCATACCATGACCTTACAACCCAATTTCCTCCTTGATTATACATCTAAGGACCATACTCCATCACCTTAACCCATCAATTGGACCCCCAATGCTTAAATCCCAAAATCCCCAAATCATATAATTTACTCTATATGCTCAAAAATGCAAATTTGTACATTAATACAATGGAAATACCACAAATCTAACTCTTAATGTAAGTATTGAAGAGTATTAGAACCCTTACCTCAAGAATCAACAAAGGAGCAAGCTTGAGGAGAAACCTTCGCAAATCTAAATTCCAATCGGTTAAAAACATTGCTCTTCTCTTATACTCCATCCTTGATGCCAAAATCATAGTAGATTGTTACTCAAACCAGAGGAGATCAAGGTTTTGGGGCTAGGGTTTCAAAGGGTTTGGACTTAGGAGAAGAGGAAATAAGAGAGGGGAAAGAAAATGTCAAGAAATGAGCCAAAATCGCATTTTAAAAGCTGCTGCCCCGAAAATCCCGCTCGAGCGGGCCCTTTCCCCCTCCGGCGGGCCTGCTCTCCGCACAGATGTCGGAACTTTGGACAGGGATAACTCTCCCCTCCCGGCTCCCTTTTTGGTCGTTCTTGTGTCCAAATTGAAGCCCCGGAACTAAGCTTTCCAATGGTCCTAACCTCACATCCATATTCAAAGTGTGGAAAAAGAAAAGGGCAAATGAGTGACGGTTGGTCGTAAACGAATTATTCAAATTAAGGTTTTTGGTCCAATCTTACTTTACCATCATATTACCACCTCGACCAATATCCCTAAATAAAATAAGAACGTTCCAAATACGCTAATAAGATATCAAAAATGAGCCTACATGTCTCAAAATACAACTCAACCTGGAGACCCGCTCGAGCGCCCAACCTCGGCCGGCGAAGACCAACAAAGACGTCCGCTCGAGTGTCAACTCCCGCCGGCGGAAATCACTACTCCTGAATCTTAAGCGTCACGCCAAATTTGCTAGGACCCCCAAAGGTCCGCTCGAGCGGCCAGTCCTCCGCTCGAGCGGAGGAAAGACTTTCTGGGTCGTTACATCCTTCCCTCCTTAAAAAAAATTTCGTCCTCAAAATTTGAGAAAACTAAATAGAAAACAGGTCAAACATAAACAGAAACACACCCTGTAATGTTCCAAAGCTAGATCCACACTTGGGATAGGAAGGGCTCACAAATACTTTCGATCAACATACATACATCAGAATTTCAATGGACAAGGAATAACCCTATCCAACTATAATCCCCAAAGTCTATAACAACTTCTCAATTAACAACTAAGCGCACCACGTCTAGTGAATGCTCAAAACTCAATTTCAAAGACAATTCACTTTGTCCGGTTTCATACCAAAATTCCATTTGTATTTCAATTAACGGCATTACCACTCTTCATTCTATTTACCATTAACAAAAGGGCCATGAAGGCCATTATACAATTACTTCTTAAAGCCACTCACATAGAGAAGTTCCTACCCAACTTCAAGAGAGGTCAATCAAAAGATCAATCATACCTTAAGCTTTGAAATCTCTACAACCTTTTTCACTTCCTCCCTTACTTCCTTGAAGATCTATGCTTTTCTTTTCCATCTTTATTTCTTTCTATACATAAAAAGACTTAGACATATATATAGATGGTCACACATAAAAATATATAGAACAAAAATCCAATCGTTTACTCATTTCAAAATTGAAATCTCATAAACATACTTAAAATTACATAAAGAATTATGTTGGTTACAGATACATAATCAATTTCAGATAAATAATCCTTTAAGGTTTCCAATTTCTTATTCAATTATGCGAAATAAATTCCCACAGCATGCATTACGTTCAATCATAATAAAATTACCCTCCACGAAGTCTTTAACTAAGTCAGCCCAGCTGTAATAGTTCATACGAAATTTTGATTCGAGAGTACACATTCAAACTTATCTTATAATGCAATTTCCTCGGTGGGACATGACCATTACGGTTACATATAGTTCCCAAAATAACTTAATTACGTGGTTAGATTTAAATCTGCCTATGCATCATTGAATCAGATCTTAGTACCTACTAAATAAGGTTCTGCCTAAGAGGTACCATATCTTTCATTTACGAAAACATACTAAGATCATGTCATTATGTAGATTTTAATCCACATTCTCTACTTCTTGACGAAATCTGAACAGTGGGAAGAAGAATCCCCATTATAGACACCTGATCATGCCGTCATATATTCAAATCTAACTAATACATACAACTATCAAAAGAAGACCAGAAATTGAATCCAAAATCATACTTGACTAATCTTTTATAACCATAAAGTATAACATTTTCCTTTACTAACACTTTTCTTATCATAGCACAAATTAATTTGGCTCCCTTTTTCCACTATTCGACGATTCTTTATTTTCTCACTGGAGGACACAAAGTCACTTACATGGTTCCGTCTTTACAAGTTGTAATTATACTGGGTCAGTAAACAGTCATACAGAAATTAGAACCCAATTATCTGGCCTGATTAGTTAACATACATAGAGTTTCCAATTATTCCTCGTACGTAGATTCTACCGAGTTCGTTCATAAGATCATAAATCAGTAATCATGTATAACAAAGGAATAATTTGGTTTCGTAACATCAAGGCCCATAATTCTTAATAAGACGTAATTCTTGGTAAAATTAATTCAATGGGGTAATAAATCCATTTGTAATCACGTAGTGAGCATTGTACATATTGCTAACCCATTAACAAGATGGTATTTTCCCATGTCCATTTGTTTTCACCACAATCCATGATATCATGTAGAACGGTTCATATCATAACTTCTGTATAGGTGATGCTAGACAACGTGGCATAGTTACAAAAAATATTTCACATGAATGATTTCAAGTCACTTAAAGCGGTAGCTTCTCTGTTTACCCATTATTTAGTTTTAACTTCGAGGTAGTCAATAGCTGCCCCTTTTCTTTCGTTTTTGTTTTATACCACCCTCACATATCACAAATCACAGATTCCACAAACAAATCCCGATTACACATAAACTGAACTCATTCAACACTATCAATTCACGTCATGTTATGACAGACTGAACGGATAAATAGAAGCATATCCATACAAATTCTTAGTTATACTTGAATCAGAAACAAAATCAGAATTTACACTTGATCATAATCCACTCGTAGAAAACCGTCGGTGGTACCATCCGTACAAGACCGTCGATGGCAAAACATAATCCACCCGTACAAGACCGTCGGTGGCAAGAGATATCGTGTAACATACTTAAACCACGGTATTATTACCCCCCGGGCGAGGGCCATAATACTTTTACATACATAGATCATCATTCCTTAAGTCGTAACGTAACATATTAGAAAATAAAGCATTGCTTGTCATATCGTGTCATTATCGTATACTTAACAAAATTGAATAATTCACTTCTTATATGGGTCACTGTATACATAACATTCTCTTGCGGCCGGTCATACATAACATGAGTCAACTATTATACAAAACACAACTTATCAAAATACATAGCATGATAACTTCTCCAATCATAAGTCTAAACAGTACCATGACAAGGAAGACATCACTATATCATAACTAAATATCCATACTTATTGTTTAAGCATTTCATCTAAGTAAATGATAGATAACTATCAGTTCACAAATAACAATAAAAAAAATTGCATGTGCATTACTTACCAGTCATTTCCCCTTTTTATTCAACCCGAGGTGATCCTCTATCTTATTTCTGCCATGCTCTACACAACAATCAATCCCTATATATATATATATACAAGGAATGTAACATAAGCATAAATCATACTCGTTAGCGTGAACATATTACATTTAGTGTTGCTATCAGTCTTTTCGTATGCACTAAGGATGTCATGCATGAAGCCTAAGTCTTTTCTAGACATCCTACAGCTCAATGGATCCGTGTGTGAGATAGCAACTCGTGCTCTGATACCACCTGTCACACCCCAAACCCGCCCCTAAAAGTTTGGGCATGACCTATTCGAAAACGGACACTAAACCTGTTATATATATATATATCATACGGGGCCTGAACGGAAGCATTTAAGAAGATAAAATACATAGAATAACATCCATTGAGCTAATACTAACATGCCAGGATCACATACACGTACTCAGCCCCTTTACTGAGCATATAATTAAACATCATATACATACATTTTCACTTAAATAGACAATTAACTAAAAATTTAATAAAACTTTACTGAAATGCATGGGCTTGGTCTGGGTGCCTGGACACACTGAGGTTGACAAATAAAAGGCGAGCATCAAGGGTTAAGACTGACCTCCAAGGTGGTCACCTACAGAACAGACATAACACCAAGTAAGCCAGGCTCAGTGAATAATAGTACATAAACCAAACAATACCTCATTGGAAACATAATATATCAATGCGTGTGAAATTGCAAAGTTAACATAGTTAGTCTGATTCTGTACTGAGCTCATAACGGCCTTAGGCCCAGTCTTGAAACATAATAACATGAAACATAATATCTTGAAGTATATTGGCTTTAAGCCCTTGAATATCACAACATTAAACTTTCAAACATGTTGGCATAAAGCCCTTGAAACATAGTGGCATAAAAGCCCTTGAAACTTGTGGCACGAGGCCCTTGAAACATATGGCACGAGGCCCTTGGAACATATGGCACGAGGCCCTTGAAACATATGGCACGAGGCCCTTGAAACATATGGCACGAGGCCCTTGAAACATATGGCATGAAAGCCCTTGAAACATATGGCACAAAAGCCCTTGAAACATATGGCACGAGACCCTTGAAACATATGGCACGAGGCCCTTGAAACATATGGCATGAAAGCCCTTGAAACATATGGCACAAAAGCCCTTGAAACATATGGCATAAAAGCCCTTGAAACATATGGCACGAGGCCCTTGAAAGTGGCATGAAGCCCTTGTAACATATTGGCACTAAGGCCCTTGAAAGTGGCTCACTTTACATTCTTTAACTTTAACATACTTTAAACATTAACATAAGTACATTACATGCTTGATACATTAATAGGATTGCATAACATTTAACATGATTGCATAACATTTACATAGCATATGTAAACTTGTACCTTACTTAAGCTTGTAACATGTTTGAACTTGTAATATGCATATACTTGAAGACTGGTAGACTTGTAACATACATGAACTTGTATATACGTAGAACCATACTTGAAATAGAACATACTTGTCAAAGATAGAATACTTCACATCCTTATGAGGATCACATAATACTGTTAAACATTTACATACATGTCATAGGTTCTTAACGACCTCGGGTCCATAAATAACACCATAGAATAATCTCAATTTTAGACATATACTTGGCTTAAAGATGAACACGATTCCATAACATGATTCCATTTATGCACCAAAAGCGGCGTGGTTTACTTCTAAATAATAGAGAATTATTATTCGTTATAAAGCGGAGACGAGTCATTGCAACGTCATACCGATGTAGGCCAATCTTCCAATATTCACATTGACTTTCAATCATCATAAATGTTCATGTAACATGTTCATGTAACACTTACAAGAAACAAAGTGTTAGTGGTAATAATTATCAATGATAAATAAAATATACATCTTCGTACTATTACTCACAGGAATTAGATGCTTGGTCCGCCTCAGAATCGCCTACACAATTCATAATACACATAGAAATCGGGTCACATATAATTATTCCGTTCTTACCTTGTTTAATTCTCTTTATCCCATATATATATATCACTTGGCAATTCAACATAAATCAAATTAAATCTTTGAATCTCATTTCAACATCCCACACCCAAGTTCATGTCATCCATATCCTTAGTAAATTATTCCCTTCATTTTTCCTTTACATTATAGCATGAATTCCAATGTTTACCACATAGTTCATTCGCAAATTGTAAACATAATTTTCAAACATTTCTAAATTCCAATTAAACTTGAACACATATAATTCAATATCTCAATTTCATGATTCTACTTCCAATTTGGGCAAAATCTTTGCTTAACATCATAAATCAACCTAGGGTTTTCAAGTAAATAAAGGATTTCCATAAAATTCATCCTTTTCTTACCCAGACCCTACAACCCAATTTCCTCCTTGATTATACATCTAAGGACCATACTCCATCACCTTAACCCATCAATTGGACCCCCAATGCTTAAATCCCAAAATCCCCAAATCATATAATTTACTCTATATGCTCAAAAATGCAAATTTGTACATTAATACAATGGAAATACCACAAATCTAACTCTTAATGTAAGTATTGAAGAGTATTAGAACCCTTACCTCAAGAATCAACAAAGGAGCAAGCTTGAGGAGAAACCTTCGCAAATCTAAATTCCAATCGGTTAAAAACATTGCTCTTCTCTTATACTCCATCCTTGATGCCAAAATCATAGTAGATTGTTACTCAAACCAGAGGAGATCAAGGTTTTGGGGCTAGGGTTTCAAAGGGTTTCGGACTTAGGAGAAGAGGAAATAAGAGAGGGGAAAGAAAATATCAAGAAATGAGCCAAAATCGCGTTTTAAAAGCTGCTGCCCCGAAAATCCCGCTCGAGCGGACCTTTTCCCGCTCGAGCGGACCTGCTCTCAGCACAGATGTCGAAACTTTGAACAGGCATAACTCTCCCATCCGGACTCCATTTTAGGTCGTTCTTGTGTCCAAATTGAAGCCCCGGAACTAAGCTTTCCAATGGTCCTAACCTCACATCCATATTCAAAGTGTGGAAAAAGAAAAGGGCAAATGAGTGACGGTTGGTCGTAAACGAATTATTCAAATTAAGGTTTTTGGTCCAATCTTACTTTACCATCATATTACCACCTCGACCAATATCCCTAAATAAAATAAGAACGTTCCAAATACGCTAATAAGATATCAAAAATGAGCCTACATGTCTCAAAATACAACTCAACCTGGAGACCAGCGCCAACCCTCAAGGCCGAGCGCCGAAGACCAACAAAGACGTCCGCTCGAGCGTCACCTCCCCCTCTCGAGCGGGAAATCACTACTCCCAGAATCTTAAGCCGTCTGCCAAATTTGCTGGGAACCCCAAAAGTCCGCTCGAGCGGCCAGTCCTCCGCTCGAGCGGAGGAAAGACTTTCTGGGTCGTTACATGCCTAGTTTAACTCAAATTAACCTTACTTAGCCTCTAAGAAATAGAATTTTCTGAGTAATATTAGTTTAACGATATTAGTTTTGCTTAATCATCTCATTTAAGGTTTTCTAAATTACCTAAGTGTTCAATTCTCAAATCCAAAAAGATGAATTTTAATTCCCTTTGATTTTCTTCCTATTTCTCTTTCTATTCTCTAACTTTCTCTTCTAGCTCTCAAGAAGAATGTTTCTCTGTAACCTTCTCTGTCCTTCTCCATCCTTCTCTATTTTGTTCTAGGAACTAATTAGCTTAGGCCACTAACGGTTTCATTAGCTTGAGTGGCCAAGTTTAACTCAAACTAACCTTGCCTCCTCCAAGAAATAGAATTTTCCGTGTAATTGTATCTTACCGACATTAGCTTAACGTAAGCACCTCATTTAAGGTTTTCTAAGTCACATAAGTGTTCAATTCTCAAGTCTAAAAGGATGAATTTGAATTCTATTTGATTTTCTTCCTATTTCTCTTTCTTTTGTAAGACTTTCTCTTCTACCTCTCAAGAAGAATGTTTCTCTGTAACTTTCCGGTCCTTCTCCATCCTTCTCTATTTCGTTCGAGAACTAATTAGCTCAGGCCCCTAATTGTTTCGTTAGCTTAAGTGGGCAAGTTTAACTCAAACTAACGTTGCTTAGCCCCTAACGAAAAAAATTCTGAGTAATTGTAGCTTAACGCTAGTTGTTTTACTTAAGCACCTCATTTAAGGTTTTCAAAATGACCCAAGTGTTCAGTTCTCAAGTACAAAAGGATGAATTTGAATTCCCCTTAATTTTCTTCCCGTTTGTCTTTCTTTTCTCTAACTTCCTCTTTTAGCTCTCAAGAAGAATGTTCCTCACAAGCTTTCTCCCTCCTTCTCTATTTAGGCACTAATTAGCTTAGCCATTACTTGTTTCCTTAGCATAAGTGGTCAAGTTTAACTCAGACTAACCTTGCTTAGCCTTTAAGAAAGAGAATTTTTTGAGTAACGATATTAGTTTAAAACTTAATTAACTCGTTTAGTGTTTTTTTTTTTTTGGAGGGTACTTTTAAGGTATTCTAAATCGCCTAAGTGTTTAATTCCCAAGCCCAAAATGATAAATTTGAATTCTCTTTGATTTCCTTCCCATTACTCTTTCTTTTATCTAACTTTCTATTCTACCTCTCAAGAAGAATGTTTCTCTCTAACTTTCTCCATCCTTCTCTATTTTGTTCCAGAAGCTAATTAGCTTAGGCCACTAATTGTTTTATTAGCTTAAGCAACCAAGTTTAACTCAAACTAACCTTGCTTAGACTCTAAGAAAGAGAATTTTCTGAGTAATTGTCACTTAACGATATTAGTTAAACTTAAGCACCTCATTTAAGGTTTTCTAATTCACTTAAGTGTTCAATTCACAAGTCCAAAACGATGAGCTTGAATTCTCATTGCTTTCTTTCCTATTACTGTTTTTTTTTATCTAACTTTCTCTTCTACCTCTCAAGACAAATGTTTCTCTCTACCTTTCTCTTTCCTTCTCCATCAACTGTTTTGTTCAATGAACCAATTGGTTTAGGCCGCCTATTGTTTCAGTTGCTTATGTGGCCAAGTTTAATTCAAACTATCCTTGCATAGCCTCTAAGAAATAGAAGTTTCTGAGTAATTGTAGCATAAGGATATTAGTTAAACTTAAGCACCTCATTTAAGGTTTTTTAAATCAACTAAGTGTTCAATTCTTAAGTCCAAAGGGATGAATTTGAATTCCCTTTGATTTTCTTTTCTATTATTTTTTCTTTTACTAACTTTCTCTTCTACCTCTGATGAAGAATGTTTCTCTCTTCCTTTCTCAGTCCTTCTCCATCATTCTCTATTTTGTTCTAGGAACAAAATTGCCTAGACCGCTAATTGTTTCATTTGCTTAAGCGGCCAAGTTTAAGTCAAACTAACCTTGCTTAGCCTCTAAGAAAGAGAATTTTACGAGTCATTGTAGCTTAAGGAAATTAGTTCAACTTAAGCACCTCATTTAAGGTATCTAAATCACCTAAGCGTTCAATTTTTTGGGGTGAATATAAGCGTTCAATTCTCAAATCCAAAATGATGAACTTGAATTCCTTTTGATTTTCTTCCTATTTCTCTTTCTTTTCTTCAAACTTTCTCTTCTGGATCTCAAGAAGGAATGTACCTCACTGACTTTCTTCGTCCTTCGCCTTCCTTCTCTATTCTGTTCTAGGAACTAAATAGCTTAGGCCGTTAAGTGTTTCATTAAACTAACCTTGCTTAGCCTCTAAGAAAGAGAATTTTCTGAGTAATTATAGCGTAACGATATTAGTTTAACTTAAGTACCTCATCTAAGTTTTTCTAAATCAGCAAAGTGTTCAATTCTCAAGTCCAAAAGGATGATCTTGAATTCCCTGTGATTTTCATCCTAATTTTCTTTCTTTTCTCTAACTTTCTCTTCTCTTTTTCTTTTGTTTTTTTTTGGGGGGGGGGGGGGGGGTGAATAAGACATCAATAATGCAAGAAAATTTACATAACTACAAGGGGAATGCCCCAGGCCTACCACAACTAAACAAGACCACCAAACAAAATAAAAACAAACAAACCTACAAACTCGCTAAAGCAAAAGAGAGCCAGAAAACTTAAAACCAAACAAAAAAACTAGGGCCTTACAACCTGTTCACCATCCATATATAACTAGAGATAGGGAGAATGAACAAGAGAATAAACCAACCAGCAGCAGCCTAGCACGAGTACAATCAGAAGCATTGTGTTCCAGGGAAAACATGCCCTTGACAGCAAAATGATGGCACTTGAGCTATTCTTCCACAATAGCAGGTTTGCCTGCACAATCCAGCTTCTATAACACCAAAACAAGGTTATCTGTGTAATTTTCCATAGTAGCACGTGCATGTAGCCCTAACCAAAAGGTAAAATAAAGTTAAAAAATAAAATTCCCAACACAACACGCAGGGATAGGGAAACAAAACACCAGCCAGTTGTAGAGTGTACACATGCCAAAGAAAAAAGAACTATTACAATGCTGAAATGAAAGACAAAGAATTTTCCATTTCAGGATTTTCCACGAGATCAAGATGATGGCCTTGACATGAGGTCTCCAAAACTCTTATCCCAGCATAGATCATCGGAACCAATGTACACAACAACTAGTGATAGTTGTCCAGCACAACAGATTCTTCCATGAAGATAAGCTTTTAACAGCCACCGTCCCTAATGAAGGCCAATTGGTTGTTGTTCGTGAGAATCGCCACGTGAGAATGAAAATGCAAATATTACACACCATTTTGTAATTGAAACCACACTTTAGCATGTAAAGAAAACATACAATATATCTTACATTTGTATTTGCAGGCTAAGATATTCATTAGCACGAACATAAGAAGTTTATTTCACACTCTATTCTCTCACCACCAATCTTGAATATTTTCTCACAACACTCAACCTCAACTTAGGCACTCTATTTAGCTCCACTTGCCACTGCACAAAGTAAAAAATAGTTAGATAAACACTCTGAATTGCTCTCCTTCACTCAACCCTCTTATGGTGAACTCACACCACTCACACCAACTCAGCTGTTTTTGTTCCTTGTTTGCTCGGGTTTTGTTTTAGCTGGGCTGGTGCTTTTTTGGTTCCTCCGTTCGTTCTTGTATAGTTTTTAGTTAGGTCCTGGGGTATGCCCCTTGTAGCTGTGTAATTCTCTGTCTTTTATCTGATGTCTTATTCATCCAAAAAAAAAAAGAAAAAGGTGAACTCACACCACTCGGCAGCCTTCCCATTCATGGAGATTGGGGCTTCAAGATTGTGTTGGGCAGATTCCACTGAGCAATGTACCAGCTATCCCCTGTAGATCTAGGCAAATTGGTGATAGATAGAAGTCTACCTCTAATCATATGAACAATTGAGTTAGTAACCACCTCTTCAAGTTTGTGTTCCTTATTAAAGATTCTATTATTCCTTTCAAGCCAAATTTGGTAAATAGAGCAAAGTAAAGTAAGCTTAAGGATTATAGAACGCAATGATTTGCCCTTGGTCTCTTTGGTGACAAAGGTTAGAACATGAGGCCATTGGAGATTAGGCCCAATTTACATTGCAATTAGTTTTAAGAGCTTCCCAAATTCTAGAAGCAAAGATGCAGTTAAAGAATAAATGGGAATGGCTCTCAGCATGGTATTGACAGAAAGGGAAGCTTGGATTAGGGGACAAGCCAAACAATTGCAAAGCGATCCCCGATTTAATCTTTCATGAATAGCCATCCAAACAATAAAAGCTGACCTAGGGATCATATGAGGCCCCCAAAGCGGTGTGTGCGTGCCACAACATCAAATTTGCTCCTCCAGTGATTCCAGGCTGAGTTAATGCAAAAATCACCATCAGAGCTTAATTGTCAAAAAGGTTGGTTATACCTAGAGGAATTAGGGGTGCAGCTACTGGGGGTAGCTGAGATCAAATCTTCCTATTTCCGAAGAATTAGGAATAGGCCATTTCTAGGAATTCCCATCAACAATCTGACTGACTTTAGCCTCACTGTTAAGACAGGAATCATACAACACTCTATCACCATACTTATCCAAAGGGGACCAAGGGGATGCCAATTATCATGCCATAAAAAAGTAGAGTTACCTCTACCAATCTTTTTTGAGATAAGAGGCGACCAAGATCCCTAAGAGATAATATCTTCCTCCGCACCAAGAAGCGTCATTGGGGGCCTTGACTTTCGAAACTCTTGCCTTTAAGTAAGTAGGATTTCACCCATTGGCACCACGAGATTTCTCGGCTCGAACAGAACCAGATATGCTTAGAAATGGCAGCCCTATTCCAAATGTCTAAAGATTTAAAGCCAAGGCCACCCTCATTTTTAGGGCTGCAAACCTTATCCCAAGCAATTTTGGAACTATGTTTTTTAAGATCAGTACCAGACCAAAAGAAAGCTCCAATTTTGGCACTTTGCTTTGTCAAGAAGAATGTTTCTCTCTAACTTTCTCCATACTTCTCCATTTTGTTATAAGAACTAAATTGCCTAGACCACTAATTGTTTCATTAGCTTAAGTGGCCAAGTTTAACTCAAACTAACCATGCTTAGCCTCTAAGAAAGAGAATTTTCTGAGTAATTGTAGCGTAACAATATTAGTTTAACTTAAACACCCCACGTAAGGTTTTTCTAAATGACCTAAGTCTTCAATACTCAAATCCAAAATGAAGAATTTGAATCCCATTGGATTTTCTTCCTATTTCTCTCTTTTTTCTCTAACTTTCTTTTGTAGCTCTCAAGAAGAATGTTTCTCTCTAACTTTTTTTTGGGTGAATAAGACATAAGATAAAAAATAGAGAATACCATACTACAAGGGCATACCCCAGGACCTAACTAACACTATATGTTGTTCTAGGAACTAATTACCTTAGGCCACTAATTATTTCATCAGCTTAAGTGGCCAAGTTTAACTCAAACTAACCTTGCTTAGCCTCTAAGAAAGGGAATTTTCAAAGTAATTATGGCTTAACGATATTAGTTTAACTTAGGCACCTCATTTAAGCTTTTTCTAAATCACCTAATTGTTCAATTCTCAAGTCTAAAAGGTTGAATTTGAATTCTCTCTGATCTTCTTCCTCTTTCTCTGACTTTCTCTTCTAGCTCTCAAGAACAATGTTTCTCTCTAACTTTCTCTGTCTTTCTCTATTTAGTTATATAGGAAATAATTAGCTTAGGCCACTAATTGTTTTATTAGTTTAAGTGGCCATGTTTTTAACTCAAACTAACCTTGCTTAGCCTCTAAGAATTAGAATTTTCTGAGTAATTGTAGCATAACAATATTTGTTTAATTTAAGCACCTAATTTAAGGTTTTGTTAATCACCTATGTTTTCAAAAGTCAAGTCCAAATGGTTGAATTTGAATTTGCTTTAATTTTCTTCCTATTACTCTTTCTGTGCTCCAACTTTCTCATCTAGCTTTCAAGAAGAAAGCTTCTATCTAACTTTCTCCATCCTTCTCTATCCTTCTCTACATTGTTCTCGAACTAATTAACTTAGGCCACTAATTGTTTCATGGTGAAGTTGCCTAGTTTAGCTCAAATGAACCATGCTTAGCCTCTCGGACATGGAATTTTCTAAGTAATATTACTTTAATGATATTAGTTTAGCTTAATCACCTCATTTAAGGTTTTCTAAATCACCTAAGTGTTCGGTTCTCAAGTCCAAAAGATGAATTTGAATTCCTTTGATTTTCTTCCTATTTCTCTTTCTATTCTCTAACTTTCTCTTCGGCTCTCGTAAGAATGTTTCTCTATAACTTTCTTTGTCTTTCAAACCTGAAGCTTCGAGCAATGAGATCCCTGTCTGGAGTCTCACTTCTGATGGTCAATTCTCCATCCAATCTGCTTGGAACCATTGGAGAGTCAAACATGATAAGGTTGCTTGGTATAATTTTTTGGGGGCCTTTCAATATACCTAGGGTTAGCTTCATTGTCTGGATTGCTTTGCATGGTAGGCTTAACACTGGGGACAGACTTGTATCCTTTGGTATGAGTGATGACTTTAAGTGTTCTTTTTGCAATCACCACACAGAAACCCACTCCCACCTTTTCTTTAATTGTATCTTCTCTCTTAAGGTCTGGGATGCTATTAAAGCAAAATGTAATGTTAAGTGGCCTGACATTTTTTGGCCTGATGTTGCTCATGTTGCCATTAAGGAGAGTAAAGGTAAGTCTTTGAAAGCCATTATTACAAGATTATCTCTTCTGTGTTCTGTTTATCAAATTTGGATTGAAAGAAACAACAGAATTTTTAATAAGGAAATGAAACCTGAAGAAGTTGTTATCAAAACAATTGTTCAAATGATTAGCGGCAGGCTAATGTCTATGTACAATTTACCTAGAAATGTAGGTGATGAATGGTTCTTAAAGCAATGGAATTTGACTAATTCCATATTGAAGCCCCGTACTATTAGTATTGGGAGGGCTGCTGAGTGATGGGAGTTTCTAAATTGAGAGTTGAGTTTGGGGAGCCATTTACTGTGGGTTTTCCTAATGTTTGTGACTTGTGCAGCTGGTACTGTTTGTAATTCCGCTGATAGAGGGTTGAGTGATGTGAGTTATAAAATCTGCAACATTGTCTGGCATCCGAGCAGCATCTTTGGAAGTGTGTGTGGGTCGAGTGAAGTTAGCCTATACATGTTTTCTGTGCTAATCATTATATATATATATATTACCTCTTTATTTGCAGGTTAAGGAAGCAATTTTCGAGAGTGGTGAGGTCCTATATTGTGGGCCGAGTGATGCGAGTTTAAATAAAGTGTGTACCATCCTTTTTATTGGGTCTTTTTGGGCTCCACTGATTTGGGTTTTGGTATCATCTATTTGGCAGGAAATTCTATTGGGTATAGAGAATGCTGCGTTGTGCGTGATGCTATTGGAGTCTTTGCTTACAGGACGAATAACACAGCATTGCACTGCCAGGGACTGTTATTGCAATCAGCCGATGGAGTCTCCGAAACTGTCTCATGTGAGGGTTGGGTCTTAGGGTATGGCTGCTGCATGCGCCTACTGGAAAGTGCAGACCGATCATAAGCTGTCTTTAATTTTTTCATGTTCTATCACTATTGTAGTAGTGAACAATACTGTTGGTGTCTTTTCTTAGCCTAAGCTAGTGGGCTATACTAGTTTCTACACTTTATTTTACCTTTCTAGTTGCTGGATGCATACATCATATATGGTTACTACTTCTAGACCATGCTGGCTCTTGATTCGGTTGCCTGGGTGGACAACTTTGGTTAATTATGTTTTTTGGTGCATTGGATGGCTGGTCCTTTTCTATTATTTTGTTTGTTACAGGTCGAGGTTCTCCTATGCGTTGTGTTCAAGTGATATCTCTCTTTTAGATAGGTCTTGAACATTTCGCGGTGTTCTGGTTTTGTTTTGCTTCTCGTGTATAGCTCTATAGGGCCTGGGGCATGCCCCTTGTAATCTTGTATATTTTTTGCGTTTATTTATGTCTTATTGACCGAAAAAAAATAAAAATAAATAAATAAATAAATCTTTTCCGTTCTAGAAACTAATTAGCTTAGGGCACTAATTGTTTCATTTGCTCAAGTGGCCAAGTTTAACTGAAACTAACTTTGCCTAGCCTCTAAGAAAGAGAATTTTCAAAGTAATTGTTGCATAACGATATTAGTTTAACGCAAGCACCTCATTTAAGGTTTTCTAAATCACCTGAGTGTTCAATTCTCAAGTACAAAATGGTGAATTTGAATGCCCTATGATTTTCTTCCTATTTCTCTTTCTTTTCTCTAACTTTTTCTTCTCGCTCTCAAGAAGAATGTTGCTGTCTAACTTTCTCCGTCCTACCCTATTTTGTTCTAGGAACTAATTTCCTCAGGCCACCAATTGTTTCATTAGCTTAAGTTGCCTAGTTTAACTCAAATTAACCTTACTTAGCCTCTAAGAAATAGAATTTTCTAAGTAATATTAGTTTAACGATATTAGTTTTGCTTAATCATCTCATTTAAGGTTTTCTAAATTACCTAAGTGTTCAATTCTCAAATCCAAAAAGATGAATTTTAATTCCCTTTGATTTTCTTCCTATTTCTCTTTCTATTCTCTAACTTTCTCTTCTAGCTCTCAAGAAGAATGTTTCTCTGTAACCTTCTCTGTCCTTCTCCATCCTTCTCTATTTTGTTCTAGGAACTAATTAGCTTGGGCCACTAATGGTTTCATTAGCTTGAGTGGCCAGTTTAACTCAAACTAACCTTACCTCCACCAAGAAATAGAATTTTCTATGTAATTGTATCTTATCCACATTAGTTTAACGTAAGCACCTCATTTAAGGTTTTCTAAGTCACATAAGTGTTAAATTCTCAAGTCTAAAAGGCTAAATTTGAATTCTCTTTGATTTTCTTCCTATTTCTCTTTCTTGTGTATGACTTTCTCTTCTACCTCTCAAGAAGAATGTTTCTCTGTAACTTTCTGGTCCTTCTCCATCCTTCTCTATTTTGTTCGAGAACTAATTAGCTTAGGCCCCTAATTGTTTCGTTAGGTTAAGTGGGCAAGTTTAACTCAAACTAACATTACTTAGCCCCTAACAATAAAAATTCTGAGTAATTGTAGCTTAACGCTAGTTGTTTAACTTAAGCACCTCATTTAAGGTTTTCAAAATGACCTAAGTGTTCAGTTGTCAAGTACAAAAGGATGAATTTGAATTCCCCTTAATTTTCTTCCCGTTTCTCTTTATTTTCTCTAACTTCCTCTTTTAGCTCTCAAGAAGAATGTTCCTCACAAACTTTCTCCCTCCTTCTCTATTTAGGCACTAATTAGCTTAGCCACTAATTGTTTCCTTAGCTTAAGTGGTCAAGTTTAACTCAGACTAACCTTGCTTAGCCTCTAAGAAAGAATTTTTGAGTAACAATATTAGTTTAAAACTTAATCAACTCGTTTAGTGGTTTTTTTTTTTTTTAGGAGGGTACTTTTAAGGTATTCCAAATTGCCTAAGTGGTCAATTCCCAAGTCCAAAATGATGAATTTGAATTCTCTTTGATTTCCTTCCCATTACTCTTTCTTTTATCTAACTTTCTATTCTACCTCTCAAGAAGAATGTTTCTCTCTAACTTTCTCCATCCTTCTCTATTTTGTTCTAGAAGCTAATTAGCTTAGGCCACTAATTGTTTTATTAGCTTAAGCAACCAAGTTTAACTCAAACTAACCTTGCTTAGACTCTAAGAAAGAGAATTTTCCGAGTAATTGTCGCTTGACGATATTAGTTTAACTTAAGCACCTCATTTAAGGTTTTCTAAATCACTTAAGTGTTCAATTCACAAGTCCAAAACGATGAGCTTGAATTCTCATTGGTTTCTTTCCTATTACTGTTTCTTTTCTCTAACTTTCTCTTCTACCTCTCAAGACGAATGTTTCTCTCTACCTTTCTCTTTCCTTCTCCATCAACTGTTTTGTTCAATGAACCAATTGGTTTAGGTTGCTAATTGTTTCAGTTGCTTATGTGGCCAAGTTTAATTCAATTCTTAAGTCCAAAGAGATGAATTTGAATTCCCTTTGATTTTCTTTCCTATTATTTTTTCTTTTCTCTAACTTTCTCTTCTACCTCTGGTGAAGAATGTTTCTCTCTACCTTTCTCAGTCCTTCTCCATCATTCTCTATTTTGTTCTAGGAACAAAATTGCCTAGACCGCTAATTGTTTCATTTGCTAATGCGGCCAAGTTTAAGACAAACCAACCTTGCTTAGCCTCTAAGAAAGAGAATTTTACGAGTCATTGTAGCTTAAGGAAATTAGTTCAACTTAAGCACCTCATTTAAGGTATCTAAATCACCTAAGCGTTCAATTTTTTGGGGTGAATATAAGCGTTCAATTCTCAAATCCAAAATGATGAACTTGAATTCCTTTCGATTTTCTTCCTATTTCTCTTTCTTTTTTTCAAACTTTCTCTTCTAGATCTCAAGAAGGAATGTTCCTCTCTGACTTTCTCCGTCCTTCTCCTTCCTTCTCTATTCAGTTCTAGGAACTAAACAGCTTAGGCCGTTAATTGTTTCATTAAACTAACCTTGCTTAGCCTCTAAGAAAGAGAATTTTCTGAGTAATTATAGCATAATGATATTAGTTTAACTTAAGTACCTCATCTAAGTTTTTCTAAATCAGCAAAGTGTTCAATTCTCAAGTCCAAAAGGATGATCTTGAATTCCCTGTGATTTTCATCCTAATTTTCTTTCTTTTCTCTAACTTTCTCTGCTCCTTTCTTTTTTTTTTGGGGGGGGGAGGGGGTGGTTGAATAAGACATAAATAAAGCAAGAAAATTTACATAACTACAAGGGGAATGCCCCAAGCCTACCACAGCTAAACAAGACCACCAAACAAAACAAAAACAAACAAACCTACAAACTCACTAAAGCTAAAGAGAGCCAGAAAACTTAAAAGCAAACAAAAAAAACTAGGGCCTTACAACCTGTTCACCATCCATATATAACTAGAGATAGGGAGAATGAACAAGAGAATAAACCAACCAGCAGCAGCCTAGCACGAGTACAATCAGAAGCATTGTGTTCCAGGGAAAACATGCCCTTGACTGCAAAATGATGGCACTTGAGCTATTCTTCCACAATAGTAGGTTTGCCTGCACAATCCAACTTCTATAACACCAAAACAAACTTATCTGTGTAATTTTCCATAGTAGCACGTGCATGTAGCCCCAACCAAAAGGTAAAAATAAAGTTAAAAAATAAAATTCCCAACACAACTCGCAGGGATAGGGAAACAAAACACCAGCCAGTTGTAGAGTGTACATGCCAAAGAAAAAAGAACTATTACAATGCAGAAATGAAAGACAAAGAATTTTCCATTTGAGGATTTTCCACGTAGACTAGCGTAGCATGCAGCCTGGTCTTTGTCACACCCCAAACCTGCCCCTAAAAGTTTGGGCATGACCTATTCATAACGGGACATGTAATCTGGTGGACGAGCCGATGGGGCCTTATCGGAAGCATAAAACACAAACATAACATATATGGAACATACACCATTGAGCTATTTCTAATATGCCAGGATCTCATGCAGTATATACTTCAAACAAAAATAGACAAAGTGTAAAACTAAGTCCCTGTATATCGATTACTGCACATACATATCTGATCAGCCAAAGTGATTGGCGTATACAAAAAACAACATAAAAGTTATGTATAACAACTTTAAAAGGCACTCAAAATTGCTCTATCATCAATTGATTCACCACAAAAAAATGAGTGGCTTGGTAGTGCCTGGACCCGTAAAGGTTGACCGAAGGAAGCGGCATCCTGAGCTAGGATTGCCCACCTGGGGGAAGACCTACAGAAACAGACAAAACTGAGAGTGAGCCGGGCTCGGTGAATAGTAATACATAAATGAAACATTAGGTAACTTGAACAGATGACATAACAATACATTAGTCTGATTCTGCAATACATACATAATGGCCTTAAGCCTAATCTTGTAATGAACTTGGTGGCTATAAGCCCTTGAAAATGGTGGCACCAAGCCCTTGGGATATGTTGGCACTATGGCCCTTGGAAGGTGGCGCGAAGCCCTTGTAAACATGTTGGCACACAATGGCCCTTGAAACATATAGCATCACGCCCTTGAAACTTGTGGCATTAAGCCCTTGAAATTTATGGCATTAAGCCCTTGAAATTTTTACTTCCTTATATACTTTAAACATTAACAAACATTTACATAACATAACATAGTTGCCTTACATGTCTTCTTGAAATATTAACATAATTGCACAACCTTTATATAACATGATTGCCTTACATATTGCAAAACATTACCGGAATTTCATAACGTACACATAGGTACTACTACTCACAGTGTTGGGATGACGTGCCTGATCCACCCGTGGTGTGCCCTGCACACATTGAAAACTCACACTTTAGTTCACCTCAAATTACATTTCATTTTGCTTCATTTCGCTTCATTTCGGAGGAATTAATACATATTAAAACTACATCAAATACACATTTTGACAATATTAGAGGGCCCTACACGCAAAACGGAGCGATCCGACTTTTTCAGCATGGGTCGCACGTGCGGCAACCTCCTCTCGCACGTACGGAAAAATGCCCCCGCCCGTGCTTTTTAGACAGAAGCAAAGCCTCAAAACTGGTCTTCTCCCGCACGTGCGGCCACAACCTCTGCACGTGTGGCGATTGGCTCCCGCACGTGCGGCCATAACTCCCGCACGTGCGGCGATTCAGCAATTTGCCCAGTCCGAAATTCTGTCTTAGTCCCACTTTTGGTGCATACTTAAGGGATTCAACAAGGGACTTTTTATGGCTGATTCATGGTTCAAAAAAAGCATGTAATTCAAGGCACCATACACCATAATCTAACTTGAATTAAATCCACAAGTATGACTCAATTAATTTAAACAACATTGAAGCTCCACAATAACATTGTGTCATTCTTGAAGCTCCTAATGTCGTACCCACATACATAAATATACAAAACATAGCTTAAACATGAAGATCAATTGATGAATAAGGAGGAAGAGGTTGATCATGACATAAGTAAGTCCAACATGCACAATTGGTAAGATTTTCATGCTAAACTTCAAGACACACTCATCCAAACTCTTCATTGTATTCCAAAGCATACCAAACCATAAATTGGCTATTTGAATTGAAGGGAGAGGATTAGATTAGGGAAAATCAACTTACTTGGCCCCAATTTCTCTCTACTCCCTCTTGTTCTTGATCTCTATTCCTTTCTTCCAAACTTTTCACTTAAATCTATTAAACTTAAGAACAACATTGACATATCTATATATATATATATAGAGCTAATAAGACAAAAATGAATCGTTTAACCATGCCAAAATGAAAATTTCACAAACATGCTTAAAATTATCTAAAAATTATGCTGATCATGAATATCTTATCAATTTCAGGTAATTAAGCTGTTAGGACCATTAAATTTCTACTTTAATGTCTTAGTAGAAACAGATAGTTTTCTTAAGGAACAGATAGACATCTATAAACATGACTTTCACTTGCTTCATCAAACTTTTTCATGGACTTTTTTTCAATAACCATTAAGAATACCAATGGAGGGCTAGGAATAGAACAAAAATCATGTGCGAGGGTCGGGTTATTACACTCTTCCCCCCTTAAAGGAGTTTGGTCCTCCAAACTTAGTTTACCTTATGATTGAAATAGGTGTGGGTATTGGTGTTGCATTTGCTCCTCTCTTTCCCATGTTGCATCTGTTAGTAATGTTCTTGCCATTCAACTTTTACCATTGGAATTTCTCGGTTTTGTAACTGTTTGACTTGTCGGTCCAAAATGCGAATTGGTTTTTCTTCGTAAATCAACTTGTCATCCAACTCAATTTGGTGGGAATCAATGACATGTGACGGATCCGGAAGGTATCCGCGAAGCATAGAGACATGAAACACATTATGTACTTGACTCATATGTGGCGGAAGGGCAACTCGGTAGGCTACCGGACCCACTCTTTCCAGAATCTGAAAGGGACCTACATACCGGGGTGCTAACTTACCCCTCTTTCCAAATCTTGCGTGTCCTTTCATCGGAGTAACCTTCACGAAAACATAACTATCAACTTCAAACTCTAAATCCCGCCGTCGGTTATCCGCATAACTCTTCTGTCTACTTTGAGCAGTTTTCAATCTTTCTCGAATAACTTGAACTTTCTCAGTTGTCGGTGAACAATTTGAGCCCTAGTAGGGATTTATCTCCAACTTCAGCCCAACTCACGGAGAGCGACATGGTCTTCCATACAAAGCTTCATAGGGTGCCATGTCTATGCTTGAGTGGTAGCTATTATTGTCATAAATTCTATCAATGGTAAGTGAGTTTTCCAACTTTCTTGAAAATCCAAGGCACACATTGAGCATGTCTTCTAGGGTTTGGATCATTCTCTCAGATTGACCGTCGATGCGAGGATGGCGTGCTAAACTTTAATTCCGCACCCATCGCTTCTTGTAAACTTTGCCAAAACCTTGAAACAAACTTAGGATCCTATCGATACAATTGAGATCGAATGCCATGAAGCCTCACAATTTCATTCACATAAAGTTCCGGTTTATCGCATTATATTGAGTCTTCACTTTGGGAGGAAGTGGGTAGACTTAGTCAATCGGTCTATAACCCATATAGAATTCATGCCCCGAGTCGGGGTAACCCCACAACAAAATCCATGGTCAAATGTTCCCACTTCCATTGAGGATTGGAAGAGTACATGCCGGTCTCGATGCTCTGCCTTTACTTGCGCAATCTGAGACACTTAGAGACAAATACTGCAATCTCCCTCTTCATCCTTGGCTACCAAAAATTTTGCTTTAAATCTCAGTACATTTTGGTACTCCCTGGATGCATTGAGAACCTTGAGATATGTGCATCTTCCATCAACCTTTGTTTAATATTTAGCACATAGGGGACACATATTCGGTTTTGAAATTTGAGCACTGAGTCTACCAAACTGAATCCGGGTTTTAGTTTTGTTTCTAACTCATCACGTATCTTCCACAGAGTTTCATCTTCCATTTGGTGCAATTTGATTTCCCCAAGTAAGGTTGGTTGGGCCATTACTACTGCCATTAAAACTTCCTGTCCATGTAGCATTAAGTCTATTTCCATTTTATCCAATTCTCTTGCCAATTCCTTCTGCCCTGTAATTAAATTTGCCAGAGTCCCCATACTTTTCTGACTGAGTGCATCTGCAACTGTGTTGGCTTTACCAGGATGGTAATGAATCTGCAGATCATAGTCTTTGAGAAGTTCTAACCACCGTCGCTGCCGCATATTTAATTCTTTTTGAATAAAAAGGTACTTCAGACTCTTATGATCAGTATATACTTCGCAAGTAGTACCATACAAATAGTGCCTCCATATCTTCAGAGCAAAAACTACGGCTGCCAGCTCAAGGTCATGCGTGGGATAATTCTGCTCATGGGGTTTCAACTGCCGAGAAGCATAAGCGATGACACTTCCATTTTGCATTAGCACACAACCAAGCCCTTTATGCGAAGCATCGCTGTAGATTACAAATCCCTCTGTACCGGATGGTAAGGCTAGAACTGTCTTGTTGTCAACCTTGTCTTCAATTCCTGAAAAGCAGATTCTCGCTCTTCTGACCATTCGAATGCAACTCCCTTTCGAGTCAGTTGTGTAAGTGGCACAGCAATCTTAGAAAAATCTTGAACAAATCTCCGATAATAACCCGCTAACCCCATAAAACTATGCACTTCAGTCACATTAGTAGGAGTTGGCCAATTTATGATTGCCTCAATCTTGTGTGGGTCAACGGAAACTCCTTCCTTTGTGATGATATGTCCCAAAAATGCCACCTCGAGGAGCCAAAATTCACATTTCTTTAGCTTTGCATACAGTCTCCTTTCTCGGAGGGTTTGAAGGATCAAACGGAGGTGAGTCTCATGAGCTTCTGCATCCTTTGAGTAGATGAGTATATCGTCGATAAAGACCACCACAAAGTCATCCAAATAGGGCTTGAAAACACGGTTCATCAAATCCATAAAATTTCTTTGGCGGCGTTAGTGACTCCGAAGGGCATAACCAAAAACTCATAATGACCATACCGGGTTCGAAAAGCTGTCTTCTCAACATCCTCGGCTCGAACTTTTAATTGATGGTACCCAGACCGTAAATCAATCTTGGAAAAGACTTGTGCTCCCTAAAGCTGATCAAATAAGTCATCGATTCTTGGCAATGGATACTTGTTCTTGATGGTGACTTTATTAAGTTCCCTGTAATCGATACAAAGCCGAAGTGTCCCATCCTTCTTCTTTACAAACAGAACTGGCGCACCCTACGGAGACACACTCGGACGGATAAATCCCTTATCCAATAAATCTTGCAACTGCATTTTAATTCCTTCATCTCAATGGCGACATTCTATACTGAGTCTTGAAATGGGTTGAGTTCTCAGACTACATCAATGGTAAACTCAATTTCGGTCTATCAAGCGCCTGGTAATTCCTCGGGAAGACGTCGAAAATTCACAAACAAGCTGAATTCTATTGATATCCCCATTCACCACTTGCCCTTCCAAAAAGCGCATAAATATCCTTGACACCCTTTTCAATTAATTTACATGCCTTTGCCGCGAAATCAAATGATTGGAGCAGTCACTTCGTCACTGAACCATAGACTACGATTGACTGGAGGGTGCAAAAGTCTGTTTAGTCAAACAATCTATAGTTGCACCATTTTCTTCTAACCAATCCATTCCCGAGAATGATATCAAAATAGGTCATGTCAGTGGTAACGAAGTTGGCGTATATCCGGATATCCCCAAGTTCAAGTTCACAATCAAGGTAAGGCAAGTACAAAACATAGAGTCTCCCAAAGGTGAAGACACACAACATATAGGACAATTTTTCTTGGTTTTATCTAAGTTTTGTGCAAGCAGTTTTGACACATAGGAATGAGTAGAACGGAATCAAATAAGAAAGATGAGAATGACCATGAACCATAAATGTACTGAGACCCTTTATTTTGCGCATTACGCACATCTCTTGGAACCAATGCAAACACTACGCCTTGTCTCATTTGGGTCTTTATTGTTGTTAAGCTTGACCGGTGCCTTGGTGTTAGTAGTTGGTGTAGACCCCGCCGAACTAGTAGCAGTCCTGTTACCATTTCGTTGAGTCCTTTGGGGGCAGTCCTTTATCATATGACCCGTTTTGCCCTGCGATAATGAGCTCCAGACTTCCATTGGCATATTCCACGATGTCTTTTTCCACACTCCGAACAAGCAGGAATCGTACCCTGATTAGGTGCAGACATACTTGAAGTCCCTGAGTTTTGTTTCTTGTTTGGTGGAGTAATCGCCCCCTTTGACCATTGATTGTTTTGCCTTTTTCCTTTCCACTCGGCAACCCGGTTCTGAGCAGCAAGGTTTCCTTCAGCTATAACATCCCTCTCCAAAACCTCTACATAAGTAGGCAACTTTAACATATTGACTCGATCCAGAATTGCTCCTCGTAATCCCCCTTCGAATTTCTGTGGCTTTTTATAATCCGTGTCCACCAAATGCGGTGCAAATCGTGCTAGCTCTGCAAATTGGGCCTTATATTCAGCAACAGTCTTGTTCCCTTGTCTGAGAGTTTCAAATTCAGTCACCTTTTTGTCCCGCATACTTTGGGGAAAGTATTTATCATAAAACAGCTCTAGAAATCTGTCCCAAGTTAGCCCTGGATGGGTTGTTCTCGTAAGCATCCACCATTTGCGTGCTTCATCTTCAAGGGTGAAGGCAGCCAATTGCACTTTTTGAGCTTCGGTGCAAGGGAAAACTTCAAATACTTTCTCTATGCCCAACACCCAGGCCTCAGCTTTCATCGTTTCTATTCCCCCTTTGAAAGATGGTGGTTTCATCTTTTTAAACTCCTTGGTAAGAGTGATAGTTCGGTCTTCAACATGGAACTCCCAGACTCTCTGGATGTGGCGGTTGTTCTTGTGGTTGTTGCCGCTGGTGGCTTCGCTGTCGCTGTATGGTCTCTCGCCAATTCCATAATCATTCTCTCCATTCTATCCATGCGGCGAGCATCCTCCTGCTCCTCGTCTTGTTCTCACCATGATCTCGCACAATAGTCAATTATATACAATAGATATAGTTCAATGTTGTTAGCATTATCGAGTACTTTCATCAAGGTTATCACCGGTCTTATACGCTTAGGATGTCATGCATGGTACCCAAATCTTTTCTAGACATCCTAAAGCTCAATGGATCCGTGTGTGATAGCAACTCTGCTCGATACCACTTGTCACACCCCAAACCCCCCTAAAAGTTTGGGCATGACCTATTCATAACGGGACATGTAACTGTGGACGAGCCGATAGGGCCTTATCTAAGCATAAAACACAAACATAACATATATGCAACATACACCATTGAGCTATTTCTAATATGCCAGATCTCATGCATTATATACTTCAAACAAAAATGACAAAGTTTAAAACTAAGTCCTCAGATATCGACATCGCACATACATATACAGCCCCAAATTTCGTGATTGGGTGTATACAAAAGAAAACAACATAAAAGTTATGTATAACAACTTTAAAAGGCACTCAAATCGCTCCTATCATCAATCTGGCCACCAAAAAATGAGTGGCTTGGTAGTGCCTCGACCAGAAGGTTGATCAAGGAAGCGGCATCCTGAGCTAGGATTGCCCACCTGGGGGAAGACCTACAGAAATAGACAAAACTGAGAGTGAGCCGGGCTCGGTGAATAGTAATACATAAATGAAACATTAGGTAACTTGAACAGATGACATAACAATACATTAGTCTGATTCTGCGATACATACATAATGGCCTTAAGCCTAATCTTGTAATGAACTTGGTGGCTATAACCCCTTGAAAATGGTGGCACCAAGCCCTTGGGATATGTTGGCACTATGGCACTATGGCACTATGGCCCTTGAAACTTGTTGGCACTATGGCCCTTGGAAGGTGGCGCGAAGCCCTTGTAAACATGTTGGCACAATGGCCCTTGAGACATATGGCATCACGCCCTTGAAACTTGTGGCATTAAGCCCTTGAAATTTATGGCATTAAGCCCTTGAAATTTGTACTTCCTTACATACTTTAAACATTAACAAACATTTACATAACATAACATAGTTGCCTTCTATGTCTTCTTGAAATATTAACATAATTGCACAACCTTTACATAACATGATTGCCTTACATATTGCAAAACATTACTGAAATTGCATAACGCATACATAGGTAATAATACTACTACATGTTGGGATGACGTGCCTGATCCAACCGTGGTGTGCCCTGCACACATTGAAAACTCACACTTTAGTTCACCTCAAATTACATTTCATTTTGCTTCATTTCGCTTCATTTCGGAGGAATTAATACATATTAAAACTACATCAAATACACATTTCGACAATATTAGAGGGCCCTACACGCAAAACGGAGCGATCTGACTTTTTCAGCATGGGCCGCACGTGCGGCAACCTCCTCCCGCATGTGCGGTAAAATGCCCCCGCACGTGCTTTTTAGATAGAAGCAAAGCCTCGAAACTGGTTTTCTCCCGCACGCATGCCACAACCCCGCGACGCGTCGGCGATTGGTTCTCGTGACGTGCGGCCATAACTCCGCGACGCGGCGGCGATTCAAAGAATTTGCCCAATTCAAATTGTCTTAGTCCCACTTTTGGTGCATACTTAAGGGATTCAACAAGGGACTTTTCATGGCTGATTCATGGTTCAAAAAAAGCATGTAATTCAAGGCACCATACACCATAATCTAACTTGAATTAAATCCACAAGTATGACTCAATTAATTTAAACAACATTGAAGCTCCACAATAACATAGTGTCATTCTTGAAGCTCCTAATGTTGTACCCACATACATAAATACACAAAACATAGCTCAAACATGAAGATCAATTGATGAATAAGGAGCAAGAGGTTGATCATGACATAAGTAAGTCCAACATCCACAATTGGTAAGATTTTCATGCTAAACTTCAAGACACACTCATCCAAAGTCTCCATTGTTTTCCAAAGCATACCAAACCATAAATTGGATATTTGAATTGAAGGGAGAGGATTAGATTAGGGAAAATCAACTTACTTGGCCCCAATTTCTCTCTACTCCCTCTTGTTCTTGATCTCTCTTCCTTTCTTCCAAACTTTTCACTTAAATCTATTAAACTTAAGAACAACATTGACATATCTATATATATATATATAGAGCTAATAAGACAAAAATGAATCGTTTAACCATGCCAAAATGAAAATTTCACAAACATGCTTAAAATTATCTAAAAATTATGTCGATCATGAATATCTCATCAATTTCGTAATTGTTAGGACCATTAAATTTCTACTTTTAATGTCTTAGAAATAGATAGTTTTCTTAAGGAACAAATAGACATCTATAAACATGACTTTCACTTGCTTCATCAAACCTTTTCATGGACTTTTTTCAATAACCGCTAAGAATACCAATCGAGGGCTTTGAATAGAACAAAAATCATGTGCGTGGGTCGGGTTATTACAGCTTTGTGTCTCCAAAACTCTTTTCCCAAAGATAGATCATCTGAACCAATGTACACAATAACCAACAGAAGTTGTCCAGACAAAGCAGATTCTTCCATGAAGATAAACTTTTGATACCACCGCCCCAAATGAAGGCCAATTGGTTGTTGTTCAGAGAATCTGCCACTAGAGAATGAAAATGCAAATATTACACACCATTTTGTAATTGAAACCACACTTTAGCATGCAAAGAAAACACACAATATATTGTACATTTGTATTTGCAAAAGTTAGGATATTCATTAGCTCTAACATAAGAAGTTCATTTCACACTCTATTCTCTCACCACCAATCTTTGAATATTTTCTCACAACACTCAACCCTCAACTTAGGCACTCTATTTAGCTCCACTTGCCACTGCACAAAGTAAAAAATAGTTAGATAAACACTCTAAATTGCTCTCCTTCACTCAACCCTCTTATGGTGAACTCACACCACTCACACCAACTCAGCTGTTTTTGTTCCTTGTTTGCTCTGGTTTTGTTTTAGCTGGGCTTGTGCTTTTTTGGTTCCTCATTTTGTTGTTGTATAGTTTTTAGTTAGGTCTTGGGGTATGCCCCTTGTAGCTCTGTGATTCTCTATTTTTTATCTGATGTCTTATTCACCCAAAAAAAAAAAAAAAAAAAAAAGTTGAACTCACACCACTCAGCAGCCTTTCCATTCCTGGAGATTGGGGCTTCAAGATTGTGTTAGGCGATTCCATCGAGCAATGTACCACTATCCTCAGAGATCTAGGCAAATTGGTGATAGATAGAAGTCTACCTCTAATCATATGAACAATTGAGTTAGTAACCACCTCTTCAGGTTTGTGTTCCTTATTAAAGATTATATTATTCCTTTCAAGCCAAATTTGGTGAATAGAGCAAAGTACAGTAAACTTAAGGATTATAGAACGCAATGATTTGCCCTTGGTCTCTTTGGTGACAAAGGTTACAACATGAGGCCATTGGAGATTAGGCCCAATTTACATTGCAATTAGCTTGAAGAGCTTCCCAAATTCTAGAAGCAAAGATGCAGTTAAAGAATAAATGGGAATGGCTCTCAGCATGCTATTGACAGAAAGGGAAGCTTGGATTACAGGACAAGCCAAACAATTGCAAACGATCCCCAGTATTTAATCTTTCATGAATAGCCATCCAAACAATAAAACTGACCCTAGGAATCATATGAGGCCCCCAAAGAAGCGTGTGCCAGGCCACAACATCAAATTTGCTCCAAAGGATTCCAGTCGAAGTTAATAGAAAATCACCATCGAGCTTAATTGCCAAAAGGTTGGTCATTCCTGTAAGAATTAGGGTGCAATGGGGTAGCTGCGATCAAATCTTTCTATTTCCAAAGAATTAGGAATAAGCCATTTCCAGGAATTCCCATCAACAATCTGACTGACTTTAGCCTCACTGTTGAGACAGGAATCATACAAGATTCTACCGCCATACTTATCCAAAGGGGACCAAGGGGATGCCAATTATCATGCCATAAAAAAGTAGAGTTACCTCTACCAATCTTATACGGGATAAGATGAGACACAACATCCCTAAGAGATAAAATCTTCCTCGAAACCCAAGAAGCGCCATTGGGGACCCCGACTTTCCGTAAACTCTTGCCTTGAAGTAAGTAGGATTTCACCCATTAGCACCACATAGATTTTCACCTCCGTAAAAACAGAACCAGATATGCTTAGCAATGGCAAAATTTATTCCAAATGTCTAAAGATTTAAAGCCAAGGCCACCTAATACTTGATGATTATGAATCAAGTTACTTTTCATAAATGGTATATATCGAATTACATTTATTATAAATCTAATAAAAGATGCAATAGCCTTAGTTGATAGTGGCACGATATGAATTGTATACAAGAAGGTTTGGTTACTACCAAATATTTTAAAACCACTCGCCTTTAACCAATGCAAGTGGTAATTTGATGCAAATTAAGTATAAACCTCCCAAAGTTTTAATTTGTAATCGTGGCATTTGTCTTCCAAACTCATTTGTCCTCATCAAATATGTTCCAAATTATTATTCGGGAACCCCATTTTTGTGTTTACTTTTATGCCTATCACAAAATAGACCCCATAGGTATTCACACAACCGCTTAAGAGTCAACCTATTATTTAAGAATTTATTACAAAACCCTACACTAAGGAATTAAATCAAATTAAAGATCTAGTCAACTTTAAGGAAAAACAAATTAATTTCCTTCAAACGTAAATTCATTTTCTTACAACGTAATAGAGGTTACAACAATCGCCTTTATAGAATAAAATCAAAATACTTGAAAAGAATTTCAAACGTAAATTTGCGGATGTTCCAAATGCTTTCGGGAATGCAAGAAACATATTGTTTCTTCCGTATGAACTAGGATTTGATGAGCCGAAATCCCACCAGATCGACCTAGTCAAATGAAAAAAGAGTATTTAGAAATGCGTAGCAAAAATTAATGCTCTTTTATAGAAAAAATAATAAGACCTAGCTACTCCTTGAGTTGTACAAGATTTATGTCAATAAAAATGTAGAAATAGAACGAGGTGTGCCAAGATGAGTAATTAATTACAAACCTCTTAATGATGCCTTAAAATGGATTAGGTATCCAATCCTGAATAAGAAAGATCTTTTAGATCGATTACAAGATTCAATCATATTTTCAAAATTTGATTTAAAATCAGGATATTAGCAAATCCAAGTTGCTGAACATGATCGATATAAAACTGCTTTTACAGTATCTTTTGGCCTTTTTGAATGGAATGTTATACCCTTTGGGTTAAAAAATGCTCCCTTAGAATTCCAACATATCATGAATGATATATTCACTCCTTATATAGAATTTGCTATTTGCTATATTGATGATGTTCTTATTTTTTCATCATCCATTGACCAGCATATCAAGCATCTTAATATATTTAAGCATGTTATTATCTGTAATGGTTTGATGATTTCTGCACCAAAAATGAAAAATTTTCAAACAACAGCCAGATTTCTAGGTCATAATATTCGTAATGGCACTATTATTCCGATTGATCGCAAAGATTGAATTTGCATCTAAATTTCTAGATGAAATTAAAGATAAAACTCAATTATCGAGATTTCTTGGTAGTCTTAATTATGTTAGCATCACTACCATCGCTATCATAGGATGTCGCAATCCTATACACTAGACTTAGAAAAATCCACCACCTTGGACACTAGAACATACTAAAGTAGTCTAGAAAATTGCTTAAAGTTAAGACTCTTCCTTGTCTTGCTTACCCAATCCAAAGATGGAAAAAAATTGTTGAAACCGATGCCTCCAACCAAGGTTATGGTGGTATCCTCAAACAATTTAATCCCCATAGTAAAAAGAAGAATTGTTAAGATTTACTTCAGAAGTTGGGAAAATGCTTTTAAATTATCCAACTATTAAACAGAATGTTTAGCCATTGTTAAATGTGTTTCTAAATTTCGTGATGATTTTTTAACCAACATTTTCTTATTCGTGTTGATTGTTCAAGAAGAAACATATATTCAAAAGCTACAAAACAAAGGGTGATTAGGTGGGAGCTTCTTTAAAACTTAGAGAGAGAAAGCTTCCATGTTGGTAACCCCTTCGTTTTCTTGGTTGTATCCTTATGGGTTGCATCCAAGGTGGTTTCCATGGTCCCGTAAACTTCTTCCTTGAGGGTAGTTGTTGACTCGGCAGAGGCCCACATTGGTTTGTGGAACCCAAAGTTGTTGTTGCTATTAATCGCGTGTGGTGACTACCGTGTGGCCGGTGCCTTGTGGTTCATCGTTGGTGTGTTACGGGCTCCGTTCCGTCCATAACAGATTTTTGTTTCATCGGAGATGCCAGTTCGCTGGTCTTCTTGCGTGCCGCTAGTCTGGGTTACGCCGCTTGTGTGGTAGTGGTGGAAGTTTGTCTCCGCTGGGTTGCTCGTCGAAAGTTACTTGGTTTGAATGATTGTGCTCTATGATGAAGGTCGGCCATGGTCGCTTGCGGGCGATGTTGTTTAAAATGGTGATCGCTAGGTCCCATAAATGCTCTCTGTTCTCGGTTGTGCTTCAATGCTGGTTTGTGGAATATCTTGTGGGGTGTCGTGGGTTACTTCATAAGCTTGGCTTAACGAAGGTTAGTGTGTAGTTGTTTAGTTCGTGAGTTGTCAGTCGTGAGATGAAGAGTAATACGCCAGTATCCATTAACGCAGCATTGGCCCGGTTTTTAAGCCGTGTTTTTTTTTTTGGGTTGCTCGCTCTGAGTTGTTGATCGGTTTCCATGGTGGTTACGAGCTTTATGGTGCAAGGAAGATTGTAGATGATAGGTGCATGTCACACGCCGATGAGAGTATTGGGTGCTATTATGGTGATAGCTCCCGAGGCTCGCATTGTGTGTGATGATGATGCCTATCTCACTCTCTATCGAAGTTAGTTCCTCACCAACCGATGTTGTGTTGGTTAGTGGGATCACGTGGGGAGGTGATGTCAAGCTTTGGTTGGTAAAAGCTCTTGTTAAGGGTCCAATTATATTTATATATATAGTGATATATTGCATGTCTTTTGGATGTAGTGATGTAGTTGCACCGCACACGGGCTACATTATCCAAGAGCAAACATAGGAAAGTGGTCCACATGCGTTGTTCTTGCCCGACGGTTTTGGGTTAAACGAGCAATGGTTTTGGGGCCAAAGATTATGATTAATTATTTTGTTTTCCATGTGGTGTAAAAAGAGTGGGCCGATTTTTGGTTGGGTTCTTTTTGGTCGGTTGGGATTATATGGGCTCATTTTTAATTATGGACTTCAAAAATATATTTTTAAGTGGGCCCACAAATTGTTACCATGGCACAACAAAGATATGGTTTATAGCGGTTTATTTATGATGATTGATTACGTGATCTTCATGTGACTTATGTGACTCGCTGGTATTGAGCCATCTCCACCAAGAGTGATTGAGGGTCACGCTATGGGATTTGTGGTTCGATGGCTAGTGAAGTTAGGGACCGGAGATGAGCGCCTACTAGTTTTTTCTCGTTACCTCTTGTCTTCACGTGACCCATCCTGATTGATCGCCACCACTCGACATGGAGTGAAAGGGACACCGGCGGGGATTGAGGCTTGTGGTCATTTAGGAAGGGATTGGGGGATGTGGTGGTTATTCTCATGATGGGATTGTTGTCAACTTTGTCTGCTGATGGTGGTTAATGGTTTTCACTACACTTCTTAAGACCGCTGATTATGGTGATTGACTATACAGTTTCAAGGTGACTCGCCAGGTCTTTTTCATGGGATAGATCTTTTTCCTTCGTCATGGCTTTGATTGAGTGGCTAGGATGTCACGCTTATGAGAAGTGAGATGCTTATTGGGTTCCATGTTTTCATCCGAGGTAGAGACCGGAGCAAGCGTTGGCGGTTATCATTTTTTTCAACCGGTTTTTGGTTGTTTAGTTTAGTTACATTTGTATTGTGTGTATGTCTTATGTTTTATGAGCTTTTGGGTAGAGTTTATTTATTTGCCCATATACCCACCCCAAGTTTCCATCTATTACCTCTAATGGTAGGGTTACTTGGGACAAAAATGATATATGGGCAAAGTGGGGGTTCTTGTATTTTCTGTTGTTCTTCGCTTATGGGGTGGTTTTTTTTTTTTTTTCTTGTAGTGGTAGTTTTATGTACTATTTTGTTGTCGCTTTATTTGTTATAGGTATGCACTGGGTATGCCCCTTGTAAACTTGTATATTTTATTGTCTTTATTTTATGACTCACTCACCCAAAAAAAAAAAAAATAGATATTCAAAAAGATGTATAATCTTGCTCAAAACGTATATTTGCTTGGCAAAGCTTACTAAAGATTTGACTTTGACATTGAATATATCAAAGATGAACAGTAATTTTACCGAATTTTCTAACTCGTGAATACTTGCAGGGTATGCATGACCAAAAGAGGCCAAGGCCCAGTCATAGGGCCGTGGCAATGATCTAACCCTTACCACTACCAATCTTTACAATACGTAATTTCAAGAATCCAAACCTCTTATTAGTAAAAAGAGGAATCTAGCCAAACCATTAAAGATGCCCTCCTAGCTCAATAAAATAGTATACTCCTAATAGTATTACCAAGGAGACACCCTCTATATTAACACAAAACACGAAAAATATATGACAGAACCATGGGAAATCAAAAGAGACAACACAACAATTCCCTCATCATTTTGATTGATACAGATACATTTATGATCACATATTAATTGAAACTATTGCTATTGAGTTCAAGCATACATTGCATGAGCCCAATAAGTCCGCTATCCTATTGATTACGTAGCTACTATCTGTATTATTATGTCCATTTCTACATAGGGCTTCCACCGATACCACTCGACTTTGGATATTCGTCCAAAGAACTCCTGCTACGCTTATTGGGACTACATTGATGCTTTCACTTATGCCTTTTATTACCGTAATCCCATTCGCTTATTCTTGGTTTCTCCAATTGATCCCGCCGTTTCCAAAACGATCTTCCTAACCTGTTTCTTGTTTGGTGATAAATTCGGGCTCTAGTTAGAAATCATTCCGTAACCCATCAGCAAGCTAATGAATGGCAAATTGCCTATGCTTGCCTTCCAAGCATTAAGGGCATTCCTATGTCTAAATCCATTATGCATTTTGTTATTTGCTTGACTTCACGATATGGAAATGGTATTTTCAATGTGATTACCAAAACAAGGTTCCTCGCCTCAAAAGAGTCTTTGTGAGATGGTGGACAAAGGGTGTGGATACCCCTAAACAACAACAGATACCCTTAAGATTAAGCACATACCAAAGCCCAAGCTAGGAGGCTATTCCCAAATCACTCCCTAGCAACTCCTATCATCAAGAACTGCTTACGTATTCAAATGTAACTAAGACAAAAATATCCATATTTGTTTGAAATAGAATTGCTTGTGAAAAGCATGGATTTCATGAAAGAACAGCTTCTACTACAATCCATAACCAAAGGATGATGTTCCATGAAATCAAGCTAATAATAGCCAAGGTCCTCAATCGTAAGACTTGGACCAGATAAAATGAGTTCACTATACTTACTTGTGAAGCTCAAGATCCCAATCGATGAAGAACCAAACTTTGGTGATTTTGGGACTCTTGACTAGTCTCATTACATTAAAGTTAAAAAGGACAAAGACAGAAAGGCAAAGGAAAGGCCGAGTGACCTTGTCTCCCACCAATACTACTTGCTAGAAGTGTCGGCACAAAACTACAATAAATAGTAACATACTTTCCTAAAAGCGATGCTTTGTCACTATCCAAGACCAACCACAATATCCATACAGCTTGTCCCGCCAGAGACAAAGAGATAAGGTGTTGACTCATCAACCGATCGACAAAGGATATGGACGATCAACTCCACTCTATAAAGGACATGCCACCCTCTCTCCCTTAATCTTTTCTTGTCATTTATCTATAAAGGGATAACCTCACCCTTATTGGAGGCAAAGTTTATAGTTTTTATAAATCGCTTCTATAAGTGTGTACTAACCATCTCTCTCCAAAGGTATCTATGCAATAATAAAGTAATAGCAAGTTTATCGTAGTATCTCTTACTTTCTTCATATACAGAGTGTAGATTTATTTATTGATTTATTGAATGTATTATAATTTTATATTGAAATTATAATTATTTAGCCCTGTTCACATCCCTATCTCCAACATTTTCTTCTCCAATACATAAATTTTTTTAATCAACAAAAGACAAAAATCCAAGACCGTGATACATGTGACCAGATTCTGGTCAAGGATCGTCACCGTTAGGCCTCCATCCAATAGTAAATAGCATGAGAACATATATGGCATAATTTAAATTTAATAAAATAATAATAATAGTATGAATAGTACTATTCTGGGTTTATGCTCATTGAGGGTACCTGTAGTTAGTTCAAGTGGGATGTCACCCAAGTCACATAGAGGTAGATCATAGTCAGGCGAAAGTGCTTAGGTATTTAGCTAAACCCCCAGTGTCAAGCAAGAACCTCCATTGGTATCGAGCCAAGTTTATTACTATTTGTATTATGATTGTATTTTTATTTAAATTATACATATATGGTCACTATACACCGCTTTTGAGTGTTGCAGCCTACAGACAGGATACAATCACTACACAGAGCTAATACAGTTAACTTTCAGTATCGAAGCAAAATGAAAGTTAGTCACGACGATGTAAGGAAAAAGCCTTAGATAAATGGACTATCTCTAAATTCAAACCAGATACTATCTATAAGATAAGAACCTTTGACTTACCAACAGTAAAAATAATCAAAACTTTGAACATGTTGTACCCATACGTAATGATGATGAGACAATGTATTCTTCACATACAAGACTGAGCATCCATTCTTACAAGTATAAGTGATGTCCATATAGGACTTGTCCAGATATCCTTCAAGTTTTTTAACTTTACTGGGCAAAATAC